>JARYHS010013352.1:0-57401 GCA_031002005.1 Vandiemenella viatica | reverse complement strand
TAATAACATGGCTCTCCTCTGGGTCGTTTCATAGCTATTTGGTCCTTTCACTGTGAAAGATTGCTGACCCTTGAGTAACAACAAGAACAGTACATCCCATACTATTAATTCAGCAACTTTTGATTTTGGACATTGAGTTAGAATATTGACAGGTTCATCCCAAACTATTAATATGCTGATGACATTAACACATCTGGTGATTGGCTCAGTCATTTCCCTTCCATAATGATGATAGAGATGGATTGCTGAATGAAAACTCCTTGCAAATGTAAATTTACTCTCATTCTCAATCATCTCATGCTCTTATCACAGATTGGCAATAGATCACCAGCATCAATTCACCGCCAGGCAGTATTAACAAGAAGAAGACTGTCAAATGAGTTTAGCTGGCATGGTTTGTGTTGAGTTTGGTTTAGGTTTTAGTTATTTAGTCATCTGCGACATTACATGTCATTAATCTTTCATTTGTTAAGTTTACTGTATAAAACTTTTGATAGTAAACTTAGTTGATTAGTATTCCTTTGCTTTAATACTGTACCATTAACTACAAGCAAATGTATACACTTGTGAGGATAGTTGTATCAAAGTTTATCTGTTCTAGACAAGGCGTTTCAACAGATTCAGCAATTTTTGCTTTTGTAAACAACATACTGGAATCAATGCATAAAAAATTAAATTCCCTAGGTATATTCTGTGATCTTGCTAAGGCTTTTGACTGTGTTGATCATGAGATTCTACTAGGTAAATTAGACCACTAAGGCGTTAGTGATAAGCCATGACTTTGGTTTAAATCATACCTGGAAAATAGAAAGCAATGTGTATCACTGAAAGATGCTAATACAGGAAATATTATAAACTTAGATTGGGGTATAGTTAAATGTGGTGAGCCTCAGGGTTCAATTCTTGGACCTCTGCTGTTCTTAATCTATTTAAATGATCTCCCACATATACTAGGTGATAATGAACACATGGTGCTCTTTGCAGATGATACTAGCATATCGTTGAAAGACCCATCAGCACAAAACCTCGAAAACACAGCAAATGATGCTATAAAGAAAATTAACAGGTGGTTTAGTGCCAACAAAATAATACTTAATGTAGAAAAGACACAGTTACTTCAGTTTGTTATAAAAAATAAAACAAAGTACAGCTATAATGTGATATCAGAAGGAAAAGCAATCAATGAAAGCAGTTTCACAAAATTCCTGGGTGTATGTATAGATAACAAATTGAACTGGAAACAGCATATTCAACAACTTCTTTTCACTGAGGGTAATATCTAGAATAGCTAATATAGAAACCAGAAAGTTAGTATATTTTGCATATTTTCATTCCCTGTTCACTTATGGCATTTCATTCTAGGGAAACTCGTCACAAGCACAGAGGGTATTTAAATTGCAAAAATGTGCTATAAGAACTATTTGTGGAGCAAGCCCACAGACGTCGTGCAGAAATCTATTTAAAAACCTGGGTGTACTAACAATGCCAGCACAGTATGTATACTCCCTGGAAAATCCTGAACACTTCAATCTTAATGCTGACATACATAGCCATAATACTAGGAATAAATATAATATTCACAAGGATTACAAATCACTGTCAATTGTACAGAAAGGGTTAACATTTACTGGAGCTTCCTTACTCATTGTCTTACCAACAGAAATTAAATGTTATCTACAAAAACCCAACTACTTTAAGTCCAAACTGAAAGAGTTTCTGCTTCAGAACCCATTTTACTCTGTGAAAGAATTTTCTTCTTGGAATTTGGTAACTAAGAATGGCTGTTAAAATAATATACATGGTGTATGGAAGGGGTAGGTGACAAAGTTGTCCACAATTACTAAAATGATATATGGTTTTTCTTTCTGTTGAAACTTTTGACAAATGAAGTAATTACACTGTTTACAAAATTTCACTCATATATAGTAACTAACATGGGATAGCATGCACTCAAAAACTGCTGTGAAAAATTATGATACTAACAGGTTTTTAAGTAATTGACTGCTTATGAGTTGTTGGTAATATAAATGATATTGTTAATAGGTGTGTGTACTGTTCCACATAAATAGCAACTAACATGATATAATATGTAGTCGCAAATTGCAGTGAAACTTATCATGGTAACTGGTTGGTAAGAAAATAACTGGTTGTTAGATGCTGGTAACAAGTATATACACTGTTCCACATAATAAGTATTAATTAACTTGGGATTGTATTTGTAGATTACAGGAGATATTGGTTATACTAATGGGTTGTAACTAACTTGTTGTCAATATATAATAATATTATCAATTATATATTAATATTGACATTACTAATAAGTGTATGTACTGTTCCACATCCCCGAGATTATTCTCACATGGGATCAAAGTGAACATATCTATCTATCTATCTATCTATCTATCTATCTATCTATCTATCTATCTACCTAAGTCCTTTTATTAACAGGATTTGACACATCATCACATGATCTATTTTCCTTTGAAGATCCTATCACAAGTGCTTACATCTCTGAAGTGATCCTGTTAGTGCTAGTATGAATAGATCTTTCCAAGATCACTCTCACCTCACCAACCCTTACTAAGCCTTAGGGGTGTCCACTTAGAAAGTACATTGATGTTTTTATTTGATGTAAAACATTGGAAACTTGCATCGATGTTTTTTCAACATTGAATACTTTTATGTTTTTCTTGCTCAACAAATAAAAACCAACAACATTAGTTGGCAAATATTGTTTCATTTATCTGTTAGCTGTTCCTTTAAAATAGCCAAGAGAAAAGGTGACAATAGTTTGATATTCACCGTTTCCAGTTTAATGCAGATAGTTCGTTGTCTTTTGTTTGGTCCATGTGAACACATAGTAACACCATACCAGCAGTGTAGTGCTGTAGCTGTTATGATGTGTTTAATTTCATGCATTTTTTTGTTTATGGCTTTATGCCTTTTCGACGTCCAGGTCATTAGAGGCAGGAAAGGACTGGGGGCAATGAGCAGGAAGGAATTCGGCTGAGGCCTTTTAAAGCCTTCACCTGGAGTGGTTTGGGGAAGTCATGGAAAATCCAAATCTGGATGCAAGGGACGGGGATTTGAACCCGTGTCCACCAGAATGTGAGGCCAGAGAGTTACCTTCACCCAACATTAAAAAATTAATTTTATGATATTCCGTGTTAGTTATGTGTGTTGTATGAGTGAGGTATAACTTTGTGAGTGAAACAGACTCTACAAATTAACAGAAATATTTCTTTACAATACCAGACCATTACATAAAAAAAACAGACATTAAATACTAAAGTACCTGCCTAAAAATATGAATTTTAAGTATTTAACCACTTTACACCAATGGTGTTTGGGCAAACTTTGCAGAAACAAAAGTTTACTCAATCGTTTTCCTTTCATTCTGTTGCTTTGCTGACTGACTATTTGAGCAGCCTTCGAAAATAAATGTTCTGATGCAACAGAAGTCCCCGACATCAGTCAATCAGATGTTGCTCCAACCCGGGTTATATCTGAATATTGAGTAGTATCAGGTAACATTAGTTGTTTTAGAGCAATAATATCTTATTTCGATTCATGGCAAACACCAGCAAATAGTAGGAAT
Source organism: Vandiemenella viatica (assembly GCA_031002005.1). NCBI lineage: Eukaryota > Metazoa > Arthropoda > Insecta > Orthoptera > Morabidae > Vandiemenella > Vandiemenella viatica. The sequence goes on along the minus strand of JARYHS010013352.1, from coordinate 53,803 downwards.
GAACCTAAGAAATTGATTCTATTCATTCACTCATAAATTCATCTTCACCATTGTTATTTCCCGCTAATTGCTCACAGATGTCACTAGTGCTTAAAATTGAAATAATTTATTTTAATCTTGAATAAATTTAGTAATTTTAACATTTATTTCTATTATTTTTGTCATTATTAGCCAGTGTTAGTTTTTTTTATTGATTTGATGTTTTTATAAAAAAAAATAAAAAAATTGATGAATCGAATAGAAAAATTCTTTGTCAAAACATCGAATCAATCCGATGTATTGTATGCTTAGCATCAATTGGATATGATGCATCGATGTTTAGTGAATATCCCTACTAAGCCTCCTATACTTAATCACCATTTGGTCATTAATTTTAATTAATTAATTAATTTAATTTAATTGCAATGGAGCACAGGCTCCGGTGGCAATTTCCCTACACACCCATCTTCCACCTATCCTGCAACTACCTACATTTGCCCTCTACAAATTTTATCTTTAAATTCCTTCAAAGTTTTCGGTAAATTATTCATCATTTCTCTTGGTAACTCGTTCCAATCTCTGACACCCTTACCTAAAAAAGAGAATCTTCCCACACCCTTGTGCCTGAAATCGAGTGCCAGCTTGTGGTCATGGTCATCTTTTCCCTTCCATGCACTACTTTTTATACCTATTGCAATATCTTTCCATGCCTCATCGCCAGTATATGCCCTGTACACTCCCATGACCCTCCTCATCCTCCTGTCTTGCAATGAATCACATTCCAGCTCCTTTATCATATCCATCACTGATTGCATTCTGCAATAATTTCCAGAAACAAATCTAGCAGCCCTTCTTTGCACCCTCTCCAACTCCTGTATTTGATACGTAAAATGAGGGTCCCATACTACACTACCATATTCGAGCAATGGTCTGACCAAAGTTTTGTAACCCAATTACTTTACTTCTCTCGTACATCCCCTCATCACTCTCTCCAACAAGTGCAGAACTTTGAAACCTTTTCCTACCACCTGTCCTATGTGTCCTGCCCAGTTAAGTTTGTTATCAAAAGTAATTCCAAGATATTTACATTTCAAGTCTTCAGCAAGCAATTCTTTCCCCACCTTATATTCATAATTAACCTTTTGTTTTTTTATTTGTGTATCTAATAAGCTGACTCTTCTTTGCATTTATCTTCATTCCATGTTTACCAACCCAATTAGATATTGTGTCCAAATCACCCTGCAACTGTTTAGGGTAAATATATTTAGGGCTTAAGATATTTTGGTAGCTGTGGAGTAAAAAACAAAAAGTGCAAATGTAGGAATAAATGAGATGCAGTAGGCCTTTATACATATAGATACAAGTGTAAAAAAGAGGAATAGAAAATTATTTTTGATAGGTAATACCTATGGGAGGGGTAAAGGCTCACTTCTGCTACCAGGCAGCAAGTGTATTTAAATGTAGCTCAATGTATAGTGAGGTAATAGAGGATCTAGAATCACTCTGAAGGTGTTCAGAAATGTGTAGAGAAAAATGGCAGAATGATGTATTATATCAACAGAGATGCAGGTTATTGCATCAGACAAGGCAGTTATGTCTGTGGACAGTACTGATGGACAAGAAGTAGGAACAGTTCAAAGAGATAATAGTGGAAGAAAAATGCAGGTGCTGTATGGGGCATAGAGGGCAGCAACTAGATTTGTTTGTGGAAATTATCATAGAACAGAATCAGTAACTGATATGGGAAAGGAGAGGATTTCGGAGTCACTGGAAAACTGGAGGCAGGTTGAAAAGAGAGATGGATGTATGCAAGGGATGCATTGGTGTTAAGGCTTGGATGGGTATGAGTGATATATGGAAGTTGTGAACATGAGCATGAATTAGGACTTGCTTTCATGCATAAGGGAGTGTTGTGATATTCATTTGTTGATCAAGGAGATGTCAAGGAGTCAGGAACTGAAGTAACCTACCATGTGAGATACTTAACACTTACCTCAACCAGTGAAAGAATTTGCTACTGGTGCACGAGTTTCAGCACAATAAATAGTAATAATAATGACACAGTTGAGGCAGCTGTATTATTCATTTTAAAGTAGTGACTTGTCAAAGTTTTATTAAGTAAATTTATAAGAAATGGAAAGATGAATTACACCCGTCACTAATTTAAGATGAAAGACAGAGAGAGGGCTGTGGTAACAAGAAAACTACACAAACACAATATTTTGAACTTTACCCTTAGTTGTGTAAATTGGCTATGTTCGCATTGCCATATCAATTATTTAATGAGATCAATGTTGAAAGTCACTCCATTTGAGAAAACTACAGTAAAAATTGTAAAAGTGGGTAAGTGTGCGCTAAGCCTCAAACAACCAGGAATCGTTACTCTTCAATGATTTTAACAGATATCTTACATGTGTAAGATCAGATGGTAGTCAATAGGCACAAAAATCAATACTTGAAATATTTTCATTTTATATAGCATACTCCACTCCATAGCTCTCATAGATGTGTTATGCTGCCCCTCATGCTGCGTTCATTGAATTCCAATCAAATTTACTACAGGGGTAACTCTCCAATAAACTAGAATTAATAAATGGTAAAGTAACCACAAAATAAAAACTTTTGCTTGTTTAGCTTCCAACTTACAGATTATATTAAATGGAAGTATTTTTAGTGTTAGGTTTTTAAATATAGAATGAGGTTTTTAAATATAGAATATGGAGTCATCATCAGCCAGTTCAGCCAAGGAATGATATGGCCTCTGAAGGTTATGAAATATGCCTGTGTTGTCCATGGGTGTCTGCATAGCTCTGTCACATGTTTCTGTTTTCTTGAAGCAGTGCAAAATATTGTGTATTTTGTGTGTTAGTGGAGTGTTTTTGTTTGTTCAGACCACCTCAGATGAGTTGTTGGTATCTTTTACCTTGGAAATATCCCATATGCTTCATTGTAATTAAATTAAATTAATAATATCGCCTCATGGCCTTTCTTTCATTCCATCATTGCTGAGATGAAAGTGTACACATAGGAAAACAGTTATACACTCTAAAATAACGACAACAAAATTAAAAATAATAAATACTAGAATTTAATACAATCAACTGAATTTACAAAAGTTATCTTCCTCTTCATCAAATATATCGTTACATATTTTGAATCAATTAATTCATTCATAAATAAAAAGGAAAATTTAAGATATTCTCTACTGAATACCAATTTTCATCCATCATCCATACTCATAATATTGGCCGTTGTGAGCTGATATTGGAATTTGTATCTGTCTGAAATAGTCAAAGTCAAAATTAATATTTTGAATAATAGTAATTCAGTATTATAATGAAACAAAATTTTATTACATTACAGAAACACAAATATCGAATTTAAAATGGGTGTAAGTAACTAAAATAGTAATACTAATAACAGCTTTGGAAAATCAAGTAATTGAAAAGAAGATTTTTTATATAAAAGTATGAGTTATGAAACTTAAGATACTTTTGTTAAGATATAAAGTAATTTTTTTTTTTTTTGTAACAGTTTAACGTCCCTTTTTAACAACGTGGTCTTTAGAGACGGGAAAGGATGGGGGCAAGGAATGGGAAGGAATTCGGCCATGGCCTTTTGAAGGAAGCATCCCGGCATTCGCCTGGAGTGATTTGGGGAAACCATGGAAAACCCAAATCTGGATGCCCGGACGGGGATTCGAACCGCCGTCCTCCCGAATGTGAGGCCAGAACGCTATCCATTACACCACCACGCTCGGTGATATAAAGTAAATGGAGCTTATGTTCAGAAGCAGGTAGTTAGGATAGTTATCAAAAACCTGCAACCACTGGAGAGGGTGATGAGGAGATTCACTGAGCTACAAACCCTTGGTCAGGTTCTTGCTTGTGAATTGAGGTTAGTATGGGACTCGCATAATAGGTATCAAAAACAGGTGTTCGAGAGGGTGCAAAAGAGGGCAGCTTTATTTGTTTGGGGAAAATACTGTACAACAGAAGCAGAGACTGATAAATTGATGCCTGAAATCATTTGATCACACGAGGCATGGGAGTGTTTTAGACATTAATTGGCAGTGTGACCAGGAGGAATATTGGGAGGAGAATTAGGAGAGTTCTTAATTTCAGCCAGAAGAGAGTGTCTAAATTTTCATTTGTAGATAAGGGAGTTAGAGACTGAAATAAATTATTGAAGGTTATGCTGTGTACATTAACTCAAACATAACCAAAAAGAAGGACTTAGCAGTTCTGTATGTGACTTTGGTAGTTTAAGAAAGTGTATACAAACTTTGATTAGATTGCTTTTACGGGAGTATTGAAATGGTGTTTCCAGAAACTTAATTACTGTATGGAAGAAGATATATGTAACATTACCAAGACATCTCTCATATAAATGTGGGTTTTTCTGTGCACTTTAAGCATACATGCATGTGTCCTCAGGAAGATTTGTAGCAAGTGTTGTGTCAGTCTGACTGAACACACACAGTTCTGATGGATGTTTCTTGCATGAAATGAAATGACCACACCTGCCATGGACTCCATATAAATGTCATGTGACCGACTACCAGTAGCATCAGAGAAGGACAGATTGATATGAGGTACTATCATTTTTTTAAAAAATCTCTATTAAACAATTACTTCGGACATACCTGAAATAAAATAATGAGTTAATAACTTCTAAAGAAGAAATAATAAGCTTTTGCATCTTTACAGCTATAGAACAGAGATACATAAGAATGGTGCAGAAATATGTGTATTTTTATATAGTTTTCTATCCTGCTTTCAAAATCTGTTATAAAGTCTGTTATAATGTCATCCTGCCATTTTCCCGCTCAAATTTAAATTTTCTTTTTCTTCTTTCAGCCAAAATATTACCTAAATCTTTACAAAAATAGCTCAATGTGTATAATAAAAAGCCTAATTTATTTTAAGTATACTCCCAAGCCTGTAACTAACTTAATTCCGCACTACTTAAAATGTGTAAGTCATTCCATTCTAATTTTCTATATAATGTAATTCAAATTTTTCTGCATCTTTTAAGTTATTATGCTTTATAGCAACTTAAACATTTAGAGTTGTGAATTAAAAAACTGCTTTGCCAGTTTTTCCTTCCTCGACTTTTGATTCACAGTAAATCACAAGTATATCTGTAGTACTATTTTATTTACCTAAAGTTATGAAACTCATTTGCATCGTGATTTTGTACAGTATCTCTGTACATGAAGGGAGAAAAATCTGTTATAAAGAAACCAAACCTCTTATATAGCCACTGATTACAATTCATCATGATCGAACTTGTTTAATATTATTTTTACCTGAAAACTACTATAAAATGACTTTAAACATATTTTACTGTTGGATTCTTATGAGCTCTTTTAATTAATTTTGATCATATACTGGCAAAATTAAGAACATATTACATTCTTTGCAATTGTTGACAAAAGTAAATGTTTACCACATATTCAGGTTTTGTAGCACCCATCAATAAAATAATTAGGATCCAATCAAATTTATTTTATGTAAATGAGAAATTCTTATATATATATATTTGGTTTCATGGAAATGGCTCTAATGATTTGGATGAAATTTTGTACTTCGATAACTTTTCCTTTTCAAGTGTGTCGGGCCACTGGCTAACCAAGTGCCATAACAGAAGCGTGTGAAGAACTTTCAAGTAATAATCAATAATACAGTGAACTTTGGGGTGTAGTCTGGCTCGAACGGTTAATCGAATTTGCAAACTTTTTTCTGTGACTTTGTCTGTTTGCCTATTCAGTTAACGACTGTGTAATATTTCAAGAATATAGTGAGTTCAACAGCAACTGACTTTTAAACATTATTTACCTATGCCTTTTCCTTAGCTTGAGGTAGAGAGAAAGCTAAGTGGTGACCTGTATATTGTAGCATAATCATAACTGGACATATCCAAGGCTTCCACATGGTCAGAGTTGAGACAAAGCCTTTTTGCCTAACCCCAGCATAAGCTTTTTGTCTTCATGTACCTATTTCTCCCTTCAATTTTGGTTGCTGGTTCACTGAATTTTCTAATATTCATCAGAATTGCTTCGAGATCACTTATTCCTTCAGTTACTTGCCACCTCACAAGGTTATCATCTGACTTTATTAGGAAGACATCCAACGTGTTTTGTCCCCTAGTGTTCTGCTCTGTCACTTGTATAAACCCTCCTTCACTTATTAATGTATTTGCAAATCTCAGATCCCTTGTGTTATTAATTTTATTTCCTACCCAGTTTACACCTGATTTATTTAAATCCCTACCAATAAAGACCATACGATTCTCACTTCTGAAGTCTGAGTACGAATTTAATATGTTGCTAGGAGTCTCATCTTTATCAGCCATTCTTCCACTGTGACAAGCAGCTAACACCCTGATTTGTTCTTTTTTATTACCCCATAAATCTACCACAAGTAACTCATGGTCATGCTCTATGAACACCATTAAACTGTAATAGATATTGATAACCAGTATTAACTCCCCCCCCCCCCAAATCAATTTCTCCTCTATCTCTACGGTACACTCTGTAACCACCGGAAAAAAACCTAGCACATCTTCTTTTGATCAAGATGTAAGAGGCGAGCTTGCAGTGGGGTTCTGCATAAACATGTTGTCTTAACTCTGACTGTGTGTAGCCTTGGATGTAACAGTTTTGGCTTAAATAGAATAATACGGTCACCACATAGATTTTAACCTAAAATCTATGAAAAGGTAAAGTTCAATAAATAGTTCAATGTCATTTGAATAACTATATTCTTCAATTTCACAAAACCAAAAACTGTACAGGCAATCAGACGACTTTTCCAAAGAAATGTTTTACAAGTTCGATTAACTGTTCGAGCCAGACCACACCCCAATAGTTCAAAGTGTTGTTGGATGTGACTGCATCAGGAAAAGAGAGATTGGGGTGAAGAAAGAGGAGCAGTACATCAGACTTTTGACTGAAAAGAGGTGACTGGTAGTATATATCAAACATATTTTCTGAAGAATGGTGATGGCAGTTAGGTAGATTGTATTACAAGAAGCATAAACATTTCGATACACTGAGGTGGCAAAAGGAAAGCTTCTCATGTCTTGCATCTCGTAGAGAGGATAATAAGGGACGTAAAAGGGAAATGTTATAACTAGGATATGATTCCTTTATAAGGCCTTGGTTAGTATATAGCACACTGTGGGTATCAAATACAAAAGCTGTAAGATGGAAGAAGGGCAGTGAGATTTGTTTGTGAGAATTAGTGTACAACACACTTAGTAACTCACGTAATAAAAGAGTTGATTTGATAGCTATTATAACTCAGAAGCTGTGCAAAGGTAATTGTGAATGTGTACATTGAAGAGATTGCTGGATATGTACTGGACAGAGAATTATGAATAGTACTTGAAAGAGAACAGTTGCCCATACGTGTGAGGGAATGGGGAAGTTTTCATTTGTAGATAAGTGCAATAAGTTATCAAGGTACATTATGAATAATATAGTTTAAATGTTAAAGATATTTAAAGTAAAAATGTGCATAACTCGTTGTAAGATGTGCATAGTTATTGAAACTGGGGATTAAGTTAACACCAAAAAAAGTAAATAACGATATTTATACATTAATGGATTTTGAGTTATTAAAAAATGTTGCTACTTAATGTAAGTATGAACCTCCAATATTAACCTATTTAACATTTCATTTTGTTTGGGAGTTATTCAAAATGGGAATTTTAGATATTCATTCTGAGATACTCACAGTTACTGTTTGTTGTGAGGAATGATTCTGTTTTTTCTTTGTATACCATAATGTCAATAGTAACATCACAATAAGAATAAAGAATACACCTAAGGTAGTTCCAACTACTGCACCAACAGCCAGTGAACCTGTAAAAAATTATCTATAGTAGCAATTTAAAAAAAAAAAAAGTGAAAAGAAATAAGAAAAGTTTTAAAAAAACAGTTTTTATTAATAATGTTCTCAGTTCAAAGGACATGGAAATGAAATGATACTACACAATGTTTCATATATAAAAAATTAAATTGTATATGGCATAGTTGGCTAGGGAATCAAGAAGGGTAATTCAGCCACCAAGTGACAGAGTTTTAGTTAGCCACACATTATGCCTCTGTCGTGGTTGGACCTACAGTTTAACATAAAATCCAAACCACAGAGTATCCTGGCATACTCACATGATAAAAACAGAACCCATAAGATTCTTATCCCTCTGAGATTTGTTCTTGGGACCTTGAGTTCTGAAGGCAATTGCCTTAAGCACTAAGTTACCAGACTGCTCATGTTTTAAAGGTAATAATAATAATTCTGTGTGGTCGGAATGACCTGGTGACAGGGTTTCTATTGGCTGTGCATTCCGCCCCTGTCGTAACCACCTTAGCCTAACCCGGCAAACCTACCGGGTACAGGGGACCTACTTTTTAACGTGGAGTCTGAACCACGGAAGCGTTCTAACATACTTCACATTACACAGCAAGCTGTGCCAGCGGTGAAGGCTGAGTTAATAGCCTTTGAAAATCCCCACCGAGTCAGAGATTTGAACTGGGGACCTTTCACTCCACAGTCAGACACCTTAACCACTGAGCCACCAGAGCGCTAATGTTTTAAAGGTGAGAACCAAGTACTGAGGTGGATGAACTCTTTCAGTCATTATAGGTAAGCTGCAACATTATAAACTCAATGATTATACTCAAGGCAGGAAATCTTTTTATGGAATAATATGATCAATATATTATTTCTTGTTGATAAATGTCCGCAGTATTTCCACAGTTGGGGAAGAATATCAGCAGTAGACAGACGACACAGCTAACTTTACAGAGTTTAAACAGCTGTAACCCATGCACTATGCAACTGGAATACTCAAATTTTCCAAATTTCACAAGTATCTGAATTTTTGGCAAGAATCTGATTATGTTTGGTGACAGTTGGAGGTTTATGTATTTAATACTTCAAATGATATTTATTTTTCCCATGAACCTGAAAAATGCAAAAATAGTGTTCTACTGTATTTGATTTGTGTTGTGGCTGATCTTCTGGTGCAAATGTGTATAGTGTTTGTAATGGATTTACCATTCCCACCTTTAAATCTGTTTATTTCTTTAGAAATATTTTTGTATAAAAATAATTTTGAAATAAAATTGGAAGATTTTCATTTTGGATATTCATTGCAGTTATTTCACATAAAGAAGAGATGGAATTTCCCTGCATTCGATAATGCCTACAATATTAGTGTAGAATGGTATCAATTATTATTTGTTATCAATTGCCTCACAATAATGTATTCAAATTATTTATTTTGACTTGCATTCGTTTCATAATATAATGGCAATCCCAAAAAATTAGAATGAAAATTTGTGAGCAAACAGTTTCTGTCATTCAAGTGATAAAAACATTTTCCTATGTCTGTTTTTATCAATTCCCTGTGGATTCTTGATTCAGTACTTTTCTCAGTTCCATTACTGTGAAGGGCAATGGAAACCATTAACAAGTATTCCACATAAAGTTGCAGGCTTCACAACCTGTAGTTAGAAAACTCCAAGTAAATAATACCATAGGCCTATTTAAAGAAGGTTTTGACCCTTTATCCATTTATATTAGTGCTTTACTAATTATAGCATCAGTAAAGAGTTTCTGTATTTTCAGTTTAGGTAGCTCAGTTTTTGGCCCAATGTTCATTAAATAAAAAATTAATAAACATAAATAGATACAACAACTTTTGCTACTGGAATAAATTCTTTGAATCTTTAAAAGTAACTTAGTTATTAAAACAAATTTACAGATTGTCAAGAGAGACTATGGAATTGTTTAGAAGCTCGTGTAAAATGGCAAATGCATGAACCATTTTTCATACTAAGACATTCTTTTAATCTTCTGCAGAACCACTTCAGTCAGAATCCTACCCTGCTGAAAGTAAAACATCTGGCCAAGACAGCATCCATAAAGAATAGCATTGGACTGTTAAATGGAAACCATATTTTACTTAGCAAAATTATGAAAGTGTTGGAAAAGTATCATGACATTTCAATTTGAAATCGGCAGCATCCGTAAATTCTGTTTCAAAATTACCTATGGTTTCTTCTATCTCAGGAATCAGCATAGATGACTAAACAAGATCAAAAACTGAGGATTATTAGTAATGATTTCAACTTAATAAAATGCCGAAAACTTATGGAATATGAAGAGATGTTGTGAGAAAATATTAATATGAAAAGCAACGTATCCTCGACGCAAGGTATCCCTTTGCACTTAATATCCACGAAGAACTCATGTTATATTGGTTTTAAAGTATATATATGTACCATGAAAATAATGAGAAGGAAAATGCTTAAAGACAGTAAAAAAAAAATGACATATAGGGAAAGAAAACCCAACAATTTACACAAATGCTGGTGGCTGGATATCGACAAACACAAAAATATGAACATGTATAACACAATGTTTCAGTGTTGGACCTTACACTTGTAAGTAAATCAGATGTGTGGTGAGGGGATCATATGTGATCACACTGATGCCCACTAAGTGAATGGGAAACCAAGTTAACAAAACAATTGTAGCAGGGGTGGTAGTGGGAAAAAACTGACTAGATTTGAGATTTATGGGGAACCATTATTGCTGGGAGAAGAGGAACATTGAAATAGTAATGAAAATAAGATGATATAAATATAAATAAAATATGAACAGTCTGGTATCCCGTCCCGACATTGCGGCATGCCCGGTAGGTGGCTTGGAAATCGACCTAGTATAGACGGCGCTGGTATCAGGCCAACCAGCGCCACCATATCACAGTTTCCGCCACGGCCAATCAGAGCCGACCCGGCACGGATATAAATAAGCCAACGCAGCCCCACTCATCCAGTTCGGTGTTCGCTGCGCTTTCGGTTGTGACTCCGTCAAACTGTGATTCATCTCTTGGACTCTCAACAGTGTTCGTCTCGGCTACATCTACGGTACTCTCTCTTGGACTCAGTGAATCGCTTCTCAGACTCGTGACTGTGCTTGTTCTCGGTGACGTTCGGTGCTCTCTCTCGGACTCTGTGAACCTCACGTCAGATACAACCAGTGCGCGTCTTTGGATTTCGTTCGGCCTGCTCCTTGGACTTGTTCGGGTTATTCGTGACCATCTCCTGCGGTCCGCCCCTCCGCCGTTCGACGTCGGCCGCCGTACGGATATAGCAATTGGCGACGAGGAAAAAGGTTATCAGCTGGCATCATGGACACTGTGACTCGTATTCTGGAGCAACAACAACAGCAGACAGCGCTGCTACAGCAAACACTCCAAGTAATACTCGAGAAACTGTTAGCACAGGAGGCCAAGTCAGTCCAGGCTTCGGAAAATTCACACATCCGGCCTCCAGCGTTTCCACCATTTAATGACACCAAGGAAGACTGGGACACATATTTGCATCGGCTCAAACAGCATTTCTCGGCATTCCAGGTGACGGACGATGCCTTACAGCGCTCGCTGTTTCTGTCGTGGGCATCACCCGACACGGTCTTCCTCCTGCGGAAGCTGGCCCCATTATCAGATCCGGTCGCCCTCACATTCAACGAAATGTGCACTCTGCTAACAAGCTACTACTCTCAAAGATACCACGTGGTGACCTCCCGCCTTGAGTTCCATCAGTATCACAAACAACTGGGACGATCATACCGGTCATGGGTGACTGATCTCCAAGGTCTTAGCCACAAATGCGACTTCACTTGCTCAAACGCAAAGTGCAGGGCTTCATATGCAGACTCCTTGATCCGCGACGTCAAAGTGCAGCTAGCTCCAGACCCAGAGGTGCGCACAGCGGCACTGAAGCTGGACAACCCATCACTCGAGGACATTCTACGCATCGCGCACTCGCATGAAATTGCGCAAGCAGCGAACGAGCGCCTCATGGCTCGCCCTCGGTCAAAACATCACAACACAACTCCCGCGCAGAAGGCAAACCCATGGCACGCTCCAGACACCAACAAAGTAGGACGCCATCGCTGTCCGACGTATCTATGACGTCCGAACCCCGAACCCCACCCCGCCGACGATTCCAGAGGCCCCTGCCGTCTTGCCCACAGTGCTTCACTTCGCACTCACGGGCAGATTGCCCCGACCGTTGGGCACATTGCACACGCTGCGGTAAAGAGGGACACTTGCGGTCAGTCTGCCGAAACCAGGCACCTCGCCCCAGCCCGACAGCCCGCATGCAGCAAGAAACAGTCAACACACTGCAGACCGTAGCTCATACTGGCGATCCACTCTCACAGAAACTATTCTTAACTCTGAGAGTTGCCAACCAGGACATCCGGTTTCAAGTGGACACGGGGGCAACCGTCTCGCTGATAAACCAAGCCACCTACGCTCAACTAGGCTCACCACCGTTGTCTCCACCTTCACGGCGTTTCGTATCGTACGGGAATAGAGACATTCCCCTGCGGGGTCAGGTCTCCATCACGGCCGCCTACAAACAAGTCACCAGACCAATTACTTTTTTTGTGGTGGATCAGCCCTCGGCTACTAATATTTTTGGGTTAGACGCATTCAACAGATTCGGATTCTCAATCGTGGACAAAGTCCAGGTCATATCGGACTCGGTCCCATTCCAGGATCTGGATGACCTATGTACTCAGTTCGCACCCATCTTTACGCCAGACTTAGGGTGCGCCTCAGATTTCGAGGCTCACATCACCCTCCGGCCAGGTGCAGTACCTTGCTTTTGTCGTGCCAGATCTATTCCGGTCACCTTACGTGCAGCAGTAAAACAGGAACTTGACCGGCTTCAGAACATTGGAGTAATCGAACCTGTCAAATCAAGCGCGTGGGCTACACCACTGGTCATCATCCGGAAACCCAATGGCACCCTCCGGTTATGTGGAGATTTTAAGGCTACGATCAACGCCCAGTCTCAAGTCGAGACGTATCCAATCCCACGACAAGAAGATCTTCTCACTAAACTTGCGGGCGGCGAATATTTCTCGAAGATTGACCTCGCAGATGCATACTTACAGCTTCCACTAGATGAGGATTCACAAAACATCGTCGTCATCAACACACCGTTTGGACTCTATAAATACAAGCGCCTCCCGTTTGGCATCGCTTCTGCACCGGCAATATTCCAAAGATACTTGGAGCAGCTGTTGCGACACATCCCGGCATGCGCAAACTACCTGGACGATATCATTGTCACACGAACCACTCGCCAGGAGCACTTACAAAACCTGCGCACACTATTTGCAGCATTACAAGAGGCAGGGCTGAGGTGTCGCCTCGAGAAGTGTCGGTTTTTTCAAGAGGAAGTAGAATATCTCGGCCATTAGCTCAACAAAGAGGCAATTAGGCCATCAGACCGCAACGTGGCCGCCATAGATTCCCTACCCCGCCCAAAGAATCTGCCAGAACTACAAGCCCTCCTCGGGAAAATAAATTACTACTCAAAGTTTCTGCCACAAGCGGCACATATCTCACAACCCCTCAACCAGCTCCGGAAAAAGGGTGTGGCCTACAACTGGACCCCGTCGTGTCAACGAGCCTTCGACCGGCTAAAGCGCATGCTAAGGTCTGCTCCTTGTCTGACGCCGTTTTCTCCTACACGGCTCCTAGTCGTGGCAGCTGACACCTCAGCATATGGAATCGGGGCGGTACTCGCACATAGGAATGAAGACGGCTCTGAACAACTGATAGCGTTTGCTTCTAAGACATTGACGCCAGCACAACGCAACTACTCGCAGATCGAGAAAGAGGCATTGGCAATAGTCTTCGCTATCAAGAAATTTCATGTATATCTATTTGGAACCAAGTTCTCCCTTATCACGGACCACAAACCGTTGGTGGCAATATTTGGATCCCGCTCCAGCCTCCCAGAGCGAACGGCCCAACGCCTCCAACGATGGGCGATGTTTCTGAGAGCTTATAATTACACCATCCAATATAAGCCAACAGCACAACACTCCAATGACGACGCCCTATCACGCCTGCCTGCCGGCCCCGATCCGGAATTCGACCAACAAGAAGTACTGTGTTTTCACATCGACACAGAGAGGAAGCAGACAGTGGACGGGTTCCCCATTACAGCAGCCCGAATCGCCTCCGCCACCCAGCGGGATCCAATCTTGCGCCAGGTCCTGCGCTATATCATTCACGGGTGGCCAACATACCTCACACGCAGAATGGACAACGAATTGAAGACATGGCGCCACATATCTGACACTCTCGGTCACAGACGACGTCATCCTTTTGGACGCAGAAAACGGCACACATTGTGTGGTCATCCCAGCGGAATTGCGCTCACAAATTCTAAAACTCCTGCATCGAGGACATTGGGGCATGTCCCGTATGAAAAATCTCGCAAGAAGACATGCTTATTGGCCAGGAATCAATCGAGACATTGGGAAGATGGTACGCAGATGCACAGCCTGCGCCCAACATCAGGCAGCGTCACCGCAAGCCTTTGCCCCCTGGCCCACACCCCGCCAACCATGGGACCGCATTCATCTGGATTTTGCAGGCCCATTTTTGGGAACTATGTGGTTACTTATAATTGATGCCTATTAAAGTAACCGTACGTGGTTCACATGGCATCCACAACGACGGAAGCTACACTAAATGCATTAAGCCAGGTTTTGGCCATCGAGGGGTTACCACGCACCCTCGTCTCAGACAATGGGCCCCAATTCACAGCAACCACATTCGAAGAAATCTGCGTGGCTAACGGCATCAAACATATCTTCAGTCCTCCATTCCATCCCGCCTCAAATGACGAAGCAGAACGGCTCGTAAGGACGTTCAAGCAACAAATGCTGAAAGAGGTACAGTCAGCTACGACGTCTTCCGCCCTCACCCTCTTTCTCAGCACATACCGGACAACACCAATTAATGGTCGCAGCCCAGCAGAACTGCTCCATGGGTGACAACCACGAACGATGCTGCACCTCCTGGCACCATCACCGGCAGAGCCCCGATCCAGACCGTCCCATCGGTAAACGCCAGGCAGCACGGTCTGGGCATGCGCCTACGGAGGAAACGCCACTTGGATGCCAGCAACAGTAGTGGGGACACACGGACGGCGTGTCATCTCAATACAAACGCCACACAGAATAGAACGCCGTCATCAAAACCAGCTGCATCCTCACACCACAACAGGCCCATCACCATCACAACAATATCAGGAAGAATACAGTATACCACCATCAGCGCCATTAGCAGAGGTCCCACAACCACCCTCCCCACAACGACGATACCACCTGCGCCCAAGAAAACCAGCAGTACTGGACGAGAGTGACGTCGAAATGGACCATCCACCAACCACATCGGCACCCACGTCACCACGTCCTCAACCATGGAGTACGTCGGCGCAAACCGAGAATGATGCGGCCGGGATACCACAACCATTCCAGCCTCATCACCCCAAGCATCGTCAAGGGCGCTTCCGCCTGTACGCGCCAACTTCAGGGGGGAGGGATCTGGTATCCCGTCCCGACATTGTGGCATGCCCGGTAGGTGGCATGGAAATCGACCTAGTATAGATGGCGCTGGCATCAGGCCAACCAGCGCCACCATATCACAGTTTCCGCCACGGCCAATCAGAGCTGACCCGGCACGGATATAAATAAGCCAGCACAGCCCCACTCATCCAGTTCGGTGTTCGCTGCGCTTTCGGTTGTGCCTCCGTCAAACTGTGATTCATCTCTTGGACTCTCAACAGTGTTCGTCTGGGCTACGTCTACGGTACTCTCTCTTGGACTCAGTGAATCGCTTCTCGGACTCGTGACTGTGCTTGTTCTCGGTGACTTTCGGTGCTCTCTCTCGGACTCTGTGAACCTCACGTCGGATACAACCAGTGCGCATCTTTGGATTTCGTTCGGCCTGCTCCTTGGACTTGTTCGGGTTATTCGTGACCATCTCCTGCGGTCCGCCCCTCCGCCATTCGACGTCGGCCGCCGTACGGATATAGCAAACAGCAAATTTAAGATTTATATGTTATATGTACAAGAAAAATAATATTATGCATTAAGTCTCCTGGAAGGATTTTATTGGAGATTGAGGCCATGGGTATCATGGATATATTTCCCATTTCCTGTGTTCAGAAGAGGTTGTGGTTTCATGGAAGACCCTGAAAGGCCACATTACAAAACAGTTATTTTAAGTTGTTAAGCTGCCTGTCTCAAGCCATATTCCACCTTTGTATGTGATATGAAAGGCTGTCCTTCTACAAGGATACCTAAAAATCTAAGAAAACCCCCAGCTGATGCCACTGAATTATTTAGTTTATCTGGAGCACCAAAAATTATTTATTCAAAATCCACCCATTGTGCAAATGACAGCTGAATTCAGCATCCTCAGTTCATGAAAACAGCAATGCCAAAAAAATTTCCTCTACAGTGTTATGACCTCCAAGAAACCATCAGTATTCAACAAACCTTGAGTGATATGATTGACAACCAAACAAATATGCACAGGTGATGGCAGATATGTCCCATACATGGGGAAGAATTCCATTGCCAGTGAGTGATTATGTGGCCTAAAGACTAAATTGGAAATATAGTGTGTGTCCAAAGCATGCATGGGCTTCCTTATTGCAACTAATTAAAAAATAGCTTCAATACAATCTTTTGAAACAAAGCTCTAAATTTCTTGTAGTTATTTTTCAGTTCTACTACAATGTAACTATTTAATTTGCCATAAATCAAACAAATGAATAGTCACTGCATTGTTTCTATTGACACAATTATTTGTAGCCACTCTTAATTTATTCTCTGAGTATGATTCAGAAAACAAATATTTGTAATATTATTAAAATATCAATGTTCATTTTTTTATTTTAATGTCGCACCATACCTGGAATTCCAATCAAAAGAGATGCACTTCCTTCCACTGTTTCATCTTGAATCAAAGCAGCACACTTCCAATAACCATAATCTTCAGATTTAAGTTCTTCTATTTTTAATCCACATTCTCCATATTTCAAACCTGCACCAGTGTAACTGTAATGTTCCCATTTTGAATTATCAGTCAATTTAAACCCTTTCCCATCTGGCCGGACAAATCGACAATATTTTAAGGGACGACCTTTTGGAACAGAATGACACTTGAATGATGCTGTGGAGCTTTCTTCCATGGTAGTTTCACCAACTTTTAAAGCTGAATCTGTGAAAAAGGCATATTACAAACTAATAGGTTGTTTCATGTTGCTGTGAAATCAACTATAGGATTATCTCATACTTCAGTAAATATGCATTTATACGAGGGTGAATCAAATATAAACAAGACTTTATTTTTAAAAATATTATTTTTATTTTAAGTGCAAAAAAGTACATATCTTATTTTTCTACGTAATCTCCTGCTTTAGAAACACATTTTTCCCAGCGGATAGGCAGCTTCCCAATTCCTTCCATGTAGAAAGATGCAGTTTCTCCAATTTTTCCCTGGTTAAGGCTGCTGTGTGGGGGTGAGCATTGTCATGGAGAATAACCACTTTCCTCATCGGTAGGTCTCGTCTTTTGCGGCGATATGCAAGTCGGACCTCACTCAAAATGTCGCAGTAGTAGGCCGCATTGATTGTCCTGCGCTCATGCAAAAAATCGAGGTGCAGCAAACCACGCTGGTCAAAAAAAACCGTAGGCAAAACCTTGCCAGCCGATAGTCGTGACTTGGCTTTCACTGGTCCAGGTTCTCCTTTTTTTCTCCACTCCATACTCGCTTGTTTGGACTCAGGGGTGTAGTGGTGCACCCAAGTTTCATCACAGGTGATGATGTGAGTCAGAAATGGGTCCCCTTCTTCCCGAAATCGTGCCAGAAGACGCTCACACACCTGAAGTCGATTCAATTTCTGTTCTGCTGTGAGAAGGCGAGGAACCCACCTGGCGCACACCTTACGGTACCCAAGCTCCTCTGTGAGTATGGAGTAAGTGCTCCCATAACTTATTCCAACCTTACTTGCAATTTCAGAAGTGGTAAGACGCTTGTCATCTTCAATAAGCCGTCTAACACAGCTGATGTTGTTCTCTGTAATGCTGGTGCGGGGTCTGCGATTATGGCTCTCATTTTCAACATGATGACGACCATCCACAAACTGTTTATGCCATGCAAACACTCTGGCTCTCGACAGTGTCTCTTTCCCGAACTGGGCAGTCAATCTCCTCAAGATTTCTGCCGGTTTTACGCCTTCTGCAGCGAGAAACTTGATTATAACACGTTGCGCAATCGATGAGTGTACCTCTTGCTCCGACATCGTGACGGTTTGCACTGAGCGAGTCGAGGGGGGGGGGCTAACGGTCTTCCCCCACTCCTGACAAACCTACCTATCGCCAAACGAAGCGGGAACGTTCTCCCACCACTATTGCGCCCGAACGGCCGAAAGTCTTGTTTATATTTGATTCACCCTCGTATCAATCTTAAAAATAAATTTAGGAATACTTTACAAACAAAAGATTTATTGTTTACACCATATTGTAATAAAATTGTTGTATCCACATTTTATTAGTAATTAATTATGACAATTCAGTACTTATGAAATAAGAAAAGGTTTTACCATATATTTTCATTTTTATTTGACAATAATTATAATGTATCTATAAGCTCACCAAAAAAATTTCTACTAGCTATTCCCAGTAGTTTATGGTTCGATTTCAAAATCGTTTTAATGGAACATAGAAATTTCAGTTAAAGTAGTTTTTCAACCTTAATGGATTTTTTTGCATTCATTTCCACTATGAAAACTCATTATAAGAATCATTTTAAAGTGTATTCATTATGTGCGGGAAAATTTAGTTTAAGAGATATATGATTTGTTTATGTTTTAAGCCATTTGCGAGGACTAAAACCTAAAATTTGAAATAACTTGGATCTTTTATCACCAGCTATAGTCAGCACCTTGTAGAGTATTTTGAACATAAAGTAATTAGGCAGAATATAATTATGACTTTTAATTAAGAGAAAAAAATTGAAATTTTAACTAAAGCAGATAAAAATAAGAAATTTATACCACAAGATAGAGCAAATTAAGATGGCTAAATATATACCTTGAGTCTTGTAGAAAGTTTATGCATTTGTAGGATAAATGAGATTTTGAAAACATTGTTGTGATTGTTAGGAAAGTGGGTCATGGCGCACGGGACTCTTGACATAAGAGGATGTAAAATTAATTTAATATAAACCCTTTTAAAGTCTAAACTAAACTGGAATAAACAGAATAAGATATCAAGATGCTCAGGTATTAGTTATGAGTTAAACTATCAAGTACATTTGGAGATATTAATTTTCGAAGGTTTTTGCTAACGTCACAAGGTCAACCGAGCCAATAAATAGAAGGTAGACTTCTCAGCTGGTGCTCATTCTTCCAGCAGATTTCAAACAGTTAACTTCATGTTGTAACATGTTGCTGGCTCCACGTGGTTGGATTCGAAATGAATACCACCTGTTGGTGGCCATTCATTCTTATGGCTAGTGGATTTGTGGCAAGGCAGTGATTGCACATTTACTGGTATATTAAATGAAAGGTTTTGCACGTGGTGTCCTATGATGGGAAAGCTTTCTCAGTGACAGGTTTGGTTAAATTGGTAGAGTGTTGGTGTATTTTGTATATCTTTCAGGAGAGTCTATTGCATGGGAAAGAGCCTTCAGACTCTTTGATGGGACAAGGATGAATATGTTTTATACTAGGCGTTAGCTAAGGTTAGGAGGTCTGCTGAAACAAGTTCTGGGAGGGGCAGGAAGGATTTTGGGAAGATGGATCTCATTTCTGGGCAGGTTTGCAGGAAATCATAAACCTGCTAAAGGATTCTCTTAAAGGATTTGAGGCAAGGGTAGTATTTTGTGACCAGGGTTGGACTGTGATTGGTTTTTGAGGATTTACAATGTTCAATGGGCTGAGCATATTGTAAGGTGGCATGTGAAATCTGTTTATGTATCAAAGCTGAAGGGTACTTGTGGTATATCAATACTTGTCAGATATTGTTTGAATATTGTATGAGGGATTGTTGTTTGGGAGCATATATGATTATTCTGATTGCCAAGACTGTAGGGGAGGGAAAATTTGGTAAAGTACAGATGGCAACTGTCAAAATAGAGATACTGTTGAAGGTTCATGGGTGTGGGGTGGACAGAGGAGTTGAGGTGACCATTGGTTAGGGACAAATCCATATCCAAGAAAGAAGCCTGGGCATGGTAGAAGGTCCATGTGAAATTCAATGTGTTAAAGATAGTAAGATTTTTCAGGAAATTTAGAAGGTTGTTTCCCCATCATAAAAATCTCATCTATGAATTTGAGTCATATGAGGGATATGTGAGGGATTTTATCCAAAAGTATCTGTTCCAGGCACTCATGAACAGAATAGCATAAAAGTGGGCTATGTGGGTGCCTTTGGCAGTGCCACAAATTTGGTGGTAGATATTGCTATTGGAAGGAAAAGTAGTTGTCATTGAGTATCAGATGGGCCAGTCGATGAGGAAAAATGTGCTAGGTAGGCTGTTGGAAGAGCGCTGATCCAGAAAATGTCCCCAGACACTGAGGACACGTCAGTATAGAATACGTGTGTGCAAAGTGACATCAATTGTTACCATGATGGAATTGGAAGAAGAGGTGAGTACTTAATAGAAAGGCAGAAGAAGAAGGGTTGTGTGTCCTTGATACAGTAGAGGAACTGACAGACTATAGGTTGCAGCTGCTGGTCCAACAAGACAGAGATGCATTCAGTTGAAGATCTGTAAGATGCAAAAATAGGGTGTTTGGATTACCAGGCTTATGGATTTTGGGAAAAAGCTTAATGGTAGGTGATGTTAAACTACATCTTGTTTGGAGTTATGGCAAGATATAATCTAAACTATAACCGTGAATTTAATCTGATACTGAAATCGGTTCCAAATTTGTTTTATTCTTACCAAAACAGATAACAAATGAAAGGTTCCACATAGAAATTGTCAGGTAACCTATAAATTAGGTAACCATTTTTGTAACTGTATAACAAAATTTGTTCTTAGAACCATGAGTTAAGTTGAATAGAATTGCATATCATTTTTAAAGTCAGTTTCTATGTTAATTCAAGCTAGAAATCAGGCCTTCACAGTTTTGAAATAGTATTTTCTGTTGCTTTAGTCTCAAGCATTCACTTAGAGGAGTTTATAGAAAAATTAATAATAAATCGAGGAAAGCAGTTAGATACTTCAAGTTTACACAGTAACCATTTTTTCAATATATACATTCGTTTAAAGCTACTTTAAAATCAATAACTTTAATAACTTCTGAAATATCAATTTGATAGATTCTGTTTTGGTTTACGAATATTATTTCACTCTTATGATAATAGTAAACATGCTTTGCTTCATAATGAACAAAAGAGTAGCCCTTTAGCAGTAAAATAAAATTTATTTCAGTTTAGTAACTGCAAAATTACAAAAGTTATTAACAGGTCTTGGGAATCGCATTAAAATAAACTATTAAAGCTACAAAATTTTTCATAATGATAAAAATTAACACTTTTTAGAAGATCTAGCTATTCTCAAAATTTCACAATGATAGGAATATCAAGATCAAATATTTGATACAAACTTACAGACGTCAGATTTGATATCTGATAAGTTTTCCAGTATATTTTCATGAAAAACATGGAAGCCCGACATTCCCAAGGTCCGTTTCTATCAATATTAGGCCAGAATTTTCCTTGTCCTCACTCCATCGCCCAGTGCTCCGGCAATCAGTCACCAAGTTTAATTTGGATCACTACTGTGCTACCGTTTTGGCACCATGTAGGCTCGCTCAGTTTTAGTGTTTTAGTTAGAATATTACTATGTAGTTCTGAAGCAGTATTTGTCGCCAAGTGATGCATTGGAATAACTTAAGTCGTCAGCAAACAAGTCGAATGATAGAAGTGTGTTATGAACTTTGAAATGCTTGCGTGTGATAGTTAGTTGAACTTTGAACAATGGGGTTTGGTCTGGCTAGAATTGGTTAATCTTTTAAAATATATAGTTTCTAGAGGAGATTTTTATACCAAGGGATTCGTTTTCCTCCCTTCCTTCAATTGACATTTGTTTCTACTCCGTATCAATTTTTGTTTTGGTGAAATCTCTTATTAACTAGTATTGCATATCAGATTTATTCCTATTTCCACCCTGATGATGTATGATCAAAATCTAAAGACATTAATATCTCACTGAATATATTTTACTTTTAAATGAAATTTATTCAGTTTTCTTAGAATTCTCTGCTCTATCTTCTTGTAGCTAGTTTTCTTTTTTAAAATTCTTCTTTTTCATTATAGTTGCCACATGTGTCAGGTATTTGACATAGGTACTGTATGTAATGTATGTTATAACAAAGTCAACAATTGAAAATACAAAAATCATACTTTTTACCCTTAAATTTCAATCTCATTGTCAAACTGTTATTATATTATTGTGATATGAATTTTTCCCTATTGTTTGAGCATATTTTTGTCTTCTTAACTATTTTATTTTTTTTAAAATATTTTCTTTATATTTAAAAAAAATATACTTAGAATTTACTTATGATCTCTAATTTTGGTCAGAATGTGTCTCCCTATGCTGACAAAAACTGTCACCATTAAATTTAATATATATATTAAAACCACTGATGTTTAATTATTTAATGTGATTTTAACTGTCTGGTAATATGGTGAAACAGACATTCAAATGGCTCTACCTTGTTTAGTAAAATTCCTAGACTATACAACTCGTATTTCAAAACGCTTGTTTTCATCAGCATTTTACGTGGCCACGAATGTGGCAAAACCCCTAAACTTTTAGCATTATGACTTTTATTTTCGATATCTTTTTATGATGTTGGTTTAATTTTGATTCAAAAGTTCCTTTATTATTAAGATTTGGTTTGTATTATCAATTTGTTGTATTAAAGGCTTTGAATTTACCCCCTCTCCCTGAATATGTTGAATTTTCTATACACAAACTTTATGACACACTGGATTAAATGCAGGTTTTTGGAGAAGAGAGGAGATGTTTACTCCCATATGGATTAATTTGAATGGAATATTTATCTGTATGTGATGTATTGTTTTGAAGTATATGCTTTATGAGATATGTTTCATTGCTGATCACTTTAATTCAAATAAAGAACACCAGATTTGTTTAATATTTTAATTTTCTATATATCCAGTGTAGTATGGTGACAAAGGCCCTTATTGTCGACTTTCCAAACATTTAATAAAGGAAGCAAACCTTTCAAGAAATTTGATAACACCATTCCTTCCACAATGGTACCAATATGAAAGTGGCATTTATTTATTGAACAATAAGTTATCATTCATAACAAGCTAAGTATACTTGTTCAGCACTTATTAATAATATATTAGGAAATTATGGGGAAACCATGCTCACAAGTCTTTTATTTTGGTTTTGCTCAGTAGAAAGGTTAGATGTTACATAAATGTAGCTCTAACATATCTGTGAAATTTGTTGAACTCTTCATACAGTGGGTTTGTAATGGAACAAACCCTTAAATTGTTTGCAGAAAATTTATACTGGTAAAGAGTGTTTTGTATTGATGTTAAAAATTAACTGAGTTTGAGTGTAACGGTATTGCCGAAAGTTTAATGCCAAAAAATAAATTACAAATATAAGATTTAATTTGAATTAATTTAATTACTTGTGATGGAATGCATGCCCCAGTGGCAATTTCCCTATACAAATATTTTACTCTTTCTTATAGTTGTCCACTTTTGCTCTCTACAAATGTTAATTTGAAATTCAGCAGTTTGGGTAATTATTCATTAATCTCTTTGATATATGTTTTATACAGGGTGTAATTCTTTAAGGGAAAAAAATTGCCATCCAAAGTTTCAGTACATGCTGTGCAAAATAAGATTTAATATACACAATGAAACAAGCTTAATTCAAATAGATAATGGGTAAATAACACAATGTTCTCATCATTTGAAAACCCCGAAATAAAGTTTCAGCACTAAAAGTAAACTATTAAGACAGATATTGACAGTTGAAATAAATTGAATTTTAAATTAAAGAGAAGTCAAAAGTTATTAAATGCCAAAAGAAAGAGGATTTCTAAATAAGAGAAACAGTGCAAGTTTAATTTCAAAATATAAAAGATTACAGAAGTTATGGAATTTCAAAGAAAACTGAGTTTTGCCAAAAATCTAATAACTATAGATGAAATTAAGATATCACATCAAAATAGGATTGAAAAGTGGTTCTTTAAAGTGAAAAGATTTACAAGGAATAAAATAAATTGGGAGAAAATGAAACATTAAAGTACAAGAAATTAAGTTCTTTTGGTAATTTACTATGGCTAAACCCAGGTGTATTGACAAAAAAAAAGTTATAACATAAAATATTCAGAATAGTTTAATCCATTCCATCTCAAAATCGGTAAAATTTGAGAGACTTTGGTAATGTGGCTGAATTGAAATGTCAAGGTTGTATGACACAATGGAGAATATTCTGGATGCTCACAAGGTGAAGCTATATAAAGCAGAGGGCAGTCAGTTGGCAAATTTTATAAGATGTAGGCAGAGTCTATGTCACTCACAGTGGGATCTTGAGTGCAATTTTGTAGTTACAGACTTTGAAATACTTCTATGATCACAATCCAAAATTTAAAGAATTTATTATGTATGAAGGGAACTCTTGCCTAGCACACAAGACTAAACTAAAAAGGGTGATAAACTTCATGAAATGACTGTTGCAGTTGTGAATGCACCGAGTTGAACTTGCGTCTTCATATAAGAATCGAATCAGAATAAACATTTGTCTACTCAAGATGCATCATCTGATATCAGCAGCTTGAAGTTTTGGAGAACGTACTATTGTGTGAACTTTTATTCTGCTTGTTATTTTTGAACTTCCTTTATTCAGGGATTAAGCGAAGTAAATCTCTTGCTTTTGGTGGCAACTGATTTGAGGAAAAAATTTCCTGCACAATTAAAATTTGCATAAGTTAACTTGAGTCATATGATTGTAGCTTGCACTATAAACTATTTAAGCCATCCAACAACTAACTTTTATGCAACAGATTAATCCATTGTACACAGCCTGTTCATAATTTTAATAACTTGAATGAGGTTGCTAAACATATTTTAGTTGTTGATTACTCCAGTTAGTATCTCAAAACATTACATTTCACATATCTGAGGGATATGCTGTGTAACTTTCAGAATTGTAATGAAATACACTTGTCTATTATGGAAGAGCTACATTTTATTCAAAATTTAAAATATTTATTGACATTATGTATAAGTAAATCTAAGATGATACATTTAAGATGGTCACTACACCAAACATAAGAATAATATAAACACTTTTTTACAAGTGTAGGGCACCTATCCAATACATCTAACATGTGAGGGGATACCCAAAAATAACTGGAATAGCTTTGCTGTGGGCGGAGCTTGTGTAGTATGTGTTTCTGCCACTATGCATAAGTGCAACTCATTACCAGTTCAATGCAACCTGTGTTGTAGACCTGGCTTGTTCTTTTAACCTGCAGTGATTGTTTTTAGTAGCACTGTTTCATTTTTGATGATGGTAAGTTTAGGTGAACAACGTGCAGCCCAGGAAATTTTGTTTTCTACTTAGTAAAAATGCTGCTAAAACTGTTTTAATGTTGAAAACAGCTATGGGAAAAACTCAAGTGTAAGAGTGGTTCACTCAGTTTAAAAATGGCGACATGTCGATTGATGACAAACCTCTTTCTGGACATCCATCAACTGCCCGAATTGATGAAAATGTTGAAAAAAAACTTGAGAGCTTGTGCTCTCAGTCCATCAACAGACAATTGATCAACTTTCAGAGATTAGTGGGTTATCTTGGAGCTCAGTTCAGTGAATTTTAAGATTTGGAAATGAAAAGGGTTGCTGCCAAGTTTATTCCTCGGGCTCTGACTGACAATCAAAAAGAAAGCCAAGTTGAAACATGTCGTGTTTTGAAACAACAGCTTGAAATTGATCCAGATTTTCTGTCAAAGGTCATTACTGGTGATGAGTCATGGTGCTATAGTTACCACCCAGAAACAAAGCAACAGTCAAGCCAATGGAAGACGTCATTGTCACCCGATCCAAAAAAAAAATGTTGTAAAGTCATCAAACATCAAAACAATGCTCATTTGCTTTTTTGATGCTAAGGGTGTAGTTCATTCAGAATTTGTTTCCCCACATCAGACCATCAATCAAACCTTTTATTTTGATGATTAAGAAGATTATGCAACAGTGTAAACCAAACTCAATACATATTCCATTTTACAATTCCCAACTCTCAAACACAAGTTTACCACTTAACGACAACACTTTACTGTTTCATTTTGATATTTTGATTATGGGCCAAACCTTTCTTCTCATTTGATACTTATCATCTGAAGTAACAATTGGCCATTCGAATAGATTATGATGCAAAAACAATGTAAGTTAGTTCCATGAAATTTAAGAACACAAAAACAGCACTTAGTTCCACAAAATTTAAGAATGGGTCATAAATAGTAGATGTTAAATACACTCGTCTGTCGTTTATAGAGGTACAGACAAGTAGCAGTCTCAGTTGTAGAGGTCTATGAGGGAAAAATGATTTTCTCCTATATAGTTTTCTGTCTCTCACTTATAGAGGTTTTAGAGGTTAAAATGATGGGATCTGGCAATTATCTTTCACTTGTAGAGTTTTCTTGCTTATCCAGTTCTCACTCACCAAGGTTTGACTGATTTTTTGATGAATTTAACACTGGTATCAGATCAACGTATGAAAGATCATTGAAGTTTTGGTCACTGAATTTAGTTTTATGTCTCCTTTCTCTGAGGTGATTAAAGTTTCAGCAACTACATTTTCACTCATGACACAATACTTACTGATCAACTGTTAGACTAAGACTGTTAGTTACAAGGAAAAGCAGACTGTCTATCTATAGTCTCGGCTAACCTTGAGCTGAAAAGTTCTGGAATAGTGGTGTATTCCCGTGGGGAAGCACTTTTCTCCATGAATAATAATAATAAAAAAAATTTCTTACAATTTACCCAATTCTTATAAAATTCCGATATTGTATTGTAGTCCAATTTAATTTCAGTACTTTAATTCATGATGACTTTATTCGAAATTCAGCTGATTTAGGAGTTACTGATATGATTATCTTTTTTCTCGTTTCTATACGAAACTTGTGTAAAATTAAACCTTAAAATTGTTCTATCTTTTTAAATAAAATTTTCTGACCATACATCTTACACATCAATATACTCATAATTTTAAGTTTATTCACAGAAATGAATGTAACAAAAAGGAACAAATTGAAATTAACAACTTTTTAAAAAATTTATATTTCCTTATGCTCTTGGTTGATTGCAAGTTTAAAAGTGCTTCTTCATTATCAAGAAAATGGATGTAGAAGTTATTTACTATATAGATGGTATTGGATAGACCCCTTTTAATTGGCTTGAGTGAGATTATTGTTATATATCTATTATCTCACCTAAACCGTTCAGCAAGAGGCGAGTTACATATAATGCGTAGCGAATAACATTTATAATCACATTCAACGGTAAAACACTTTTCATCTCAGAACATAACCTGTTTATATGTCCATTATCTTGCTAAGACCATTTAGAAGGGGGTAAATCTCATATAGTTATATAGTAAGGAACTTTTATAACCATTTTCTTATCAAGAAAGCACTTTTTAAATCAATTCTAAAACATTTTTGTAAAAGACATAATACTCAAATAAGGTTGTTTTTCAGTCATGATGAATTTTGTTGCATTCATTTCCACTAAGAAAGCAGAGAATGACAATCACTTTAAGGTGGAATTTGGGTGCTTTTAAAATTTATGTAAGGAGATATTCCAAATCAAAATAATTTGGTATTTTTAGAAAAAAGAGATAGAAAGATAAAAGTATGCTTAAACGAAAGAGAAAAAATTCAGTTAGTAACAGAAGTATAACAGTTCAGAGGTAACTTGAAATTTAAAGTAAGAAAAACAAAGTTTTAGTGTTGACATGTGATAGCATCCCCATGTGTGACATTAAGAAATTAATAGCTCTTAAACAAGAATAATTATGAGAAAAGTTGTCATGACCAAAAAGATTCAGAATAAATTAAACTATAACATAGTAAAATTTCTAGAAAATTCGAGTAAAATTAGTGTTCCACAGGAGTGGCGGCTTTTTCTAATTCACAAAAGAATAGTGTTTACCTGCGGGAATATACCGGTGTTACACGGAAATTCAGCAATAGATAAGCCTAGCCTATAAAAAGCCGACCAGCGCAAGCAGTCTTGAATAGTTTACAAACAGTTTTACGGCACTGGCAGTCTTGGATATTTTCAAAACAGTTTTTAAGCAGGTAGTTGTGAAGTTGCAGTACGCGTTGCTCTGCGAGGGTAAATTTCAAAATGTAACTACTATCTCGCCTCAGAACAAGTTTGTGGACTTACTCATTCACTTTAAGGAAACTTTAAGCTAAACTAAGAGAAATAACTTTTTTACGTTAGTTTAAGAAGTTAACAGAAGCAGTGTTTGAGAACTATCGTGAAGCTCACTCTCATTTTCGGGTTGCAATTAGAAAATATGTTTGCAAGAGTGAATGCTTCATCAGCGTTGTGCCTTGAAGGATAACCTGCAGCTTCTTATGTGATTTTGAAGTTCAATTTGCCTATATGTTTTCAACAAGTTTAATCTGATACCAGTGTTAAGTTCAGCAAACTTTCAGAATATATTTTAAATTCGTAACTACAAGTGACTTTCTTTCATCTATGTATGACCTGTTAGCTATTACAGGGTAAACTAATAGCTTGGCGACTGGTTTAAAGAACTACAGCATCTTCGAGAAAAGGTATCAGTATCAGTTATACAGGCAACACGATCAAGTTAACGAGTAATGTTTGAACTCCATGCAAGCACATATTCGTGACATTATCCTTATATGACACCGTATTGCCTTCATGTGTGGTGATGGCTTTATTTTCTGTATCCTCCCTTATCTTTATATTTTAAAAAATCTATTTGTCTACATACCTGAAACAGATACATCAACAAACAAAACATCTTCTCTGTTGGATAGTCCCATATGACATTCCCATTTTCCAGAATCATAAAGCTGAGCTCCTTCAATCAAAGCAATACAGTAACCAGATGCTAAATATGAAACCACTGGGACAGTGGAACTGTTTGGATGTTTTACCCAGCAATATTTAAGTTCTGTGTCCACTTTACAGACTACTCTCAGCTCTGAACCAGTTGTTACATCAGTTCTGTTTGATATTCCATGCAATAGTGCTGAACCAGTACTATTTTCAGTTGAGTTAGACATTTCAAACTGCTTGATGTCAACTGAAACTGTACATACATCTTGTATAAATTAATTTTATTTGCACATGTTATATAAGACTATAAATATAATTGAACTATTACTAACCACAGATGATGGGGGAGTGAAGAAGTCCTTTTTTCATGTGTAGTAAGCAATTGTTATATTCTTTTTCATTATTTATATTTCCTAATTGGTATCTGTCATAATCTATAAAATCAACTAGTCTGAAAATATTTTGAATACCTAACAGAAATTTCACTGTCATTCTTTTTCATATGAATTACTCTCCCTCTCTTTTTAAAATAATAATATAATTACAATAGAGCACAATTTAATGAATTTCCCCTTAATCGCATCTGTAATCATTCACTTTTTAGTTCTTTATTTTTAGATATAAGGAAGGATAGGAAAAACAACCTGTTACTTATCACTATGCCCCGGATTTCTAGGTTCGAATCTATTTTGATCCCAACTTATTATTCTCGAAATTTTAATTTTAATTTTCATCTTTTGTATAAACTAATAATATACGTAACTTTAATAGGACCTAAAAGTACCTAGTTTTTATGTTACGACCTAAAATGACCTAATTTGGTTTGTAGAACCTAAAGGGACCTATTTTGATGTACTGATCCAGTCTGACAGTAATTTTGTTACTTAAATAAAACAAATGACCGACCAGATTAGCTCAGTGGTACGGGCCGTGGGTGAGTAATTTGGACTCGGAAGATGCCATGGTTTCGAACCCCACCATCGGCTGTTCTGAAATGATATTCCGTGATTTTCCTTTTCACCTCCAGGCAAATGCTGGAACAATGTCTTGTTGACCGTTTATGACTTATCAAAAATTTCATTTCCTTCCTCTACATTGATCCAAGTTAATGTCACCTGGGTGACCCAGCCAGTCACCATCCCTAGCTGTATCTATTACTACGTGAATCCTAAGCTCCAAGACACTGCAAATTTAAGAGATATAGGAATGATCCCTTGCAGAGTCTGAGGGTGAAGCCAAACTTGGAGGGTAAATGGAATACATTTACATGTAAAACAAATAGATTTATTTTAGAATTAGAATAACTATTCACCACAATATTAAAAGTGGTGTTTTAACCTCAGTGTTGACAGTAATATTGAGAAAAGTTCGTATTATTACAAAGGATTACATTCAGTAGAAACAAATCCACAAAGCAAGTTTTAAACATAGCATGTTAAACGTTAACAATCTTCAGGAATGCAAACACTTTCTGAGAAATTAATAGTTGTATAACATAATCGTTCAGTGGTAACATGGAAATTAGGATGTTGTGTTGGCCTACATATTTTTAGTTCTTTCATTACAAGCCATCATGCCTAAACATAAATCCTCAATTAGTAGTCTGCTGCAAGTGGATTTGAACGGATAAGAACTTTTCTACAGATGGGAAAATTATATATTGCCAAGCATGTGTAAAGCTAGTAGGTTTAATTTGTTTTATAATATCAAAAAATAAATTAGATTTGATTTGTTTTCATTTGTAAACTAACATAAAGTGTTAGAGTCTATACTGCTAGATGAAATTTTATAATATTAATGCAGTATTATCCGGGGTGTTATATTCAGGTGGACTATTTTTATTTTTGCCTTCTATACGGGTGCCTGCAGAAAAACAATCCCATATACTACAACATCAGAATTCATCAACTCATTTGGCAAAAGTTACCAGGAGAAATGCTTCCAAACAGTAGCACAGTTTCATTACAAGTTCAAAGCTGGGTACAGATTCGTCTAACCTGTGTATATCTGAAGCTCTCATTGCTATTAATATTCCAGTTGCAACCTCCAGAATGCAGACTTTTGGAAGAATTTTGTAACATAAAAATACCAGATGAATCCACTTTAAGAAAGAATTACTTGTCTCAGCTGTATGAGAAAACCATTGAAGAAATACGGGTGGACATTGCTGACCACTTCATCTGGTTAAGTGTGGATGAGACCATAGATGCCTGCGGCAGATAGATAGCCAGTGTTGTTGTGGGCAAGCTCACATGTGAGGAACCTAGTATACCCCATGTCATGTGCAGAGAGCTTCCAATGACAAACCACTCTACTATAGCAATTGCTGTAAGGGATGCATTAAAGGTGTTGTGGCTAGATCCAGAACACAAGGATAAGTAGTGGTTGTTGGTGACAGACAGTGCAGCTTATATGATAAAAGCAGGGGAGTGTTTGAAGGCATTCTATCTCCAAATGGTGCATGTAACCTGCCTAGCTCATGGGCTCCACTGGGTAGCTGAAAAAATTCGGTAA
Organism: Vandiemenella viatica; assembly: GCA_031002005.1. Classification (NCBI taxonomy): domain Eukaryota; kingdom Metazoa; phylum Arthropoda; class Insecta; order Orthoptera; family Morabidae; genus Vandiemenella; species Vandiemenella viatica. Next base: position 22,292 of record JARYHS010013352.1, on the reverse strand, counting down.
CAGCAACCTGTAGTTAACGAGATAATTTCTTCAGTGAAGAGAATATTCCTGAAAGTGCCAAGTTGATTAGTTACTTTCAGGGAAAAGCTTCCATCAATACCCCTCCCTACCCAGCCAGTAGTGACACTATGAGGGACCTGGCTCTCAGATGCAATATATTATGCAGAAAACTATGAGAGCATCACGGAGGTCATCGATGCCTTAGTTGAAAGTGAAGCTGTTGCTATAGTAGATGCAAAGAAAGCGTTGGACTCAGTATCAGTTGTACAGGAGTTCACCGAGAAATTTCAATCAACAAGTTGGAAATATGCACTCTACCCTTGACGGAAGCACTTCAAATCATCCAAGAAGTAAGGGCCGAAGTGACTCCTGGACCAGTTGGGTTGTCTGTAGCTAAGAAGCTGGAGGCTATTTTAGCCCACAGTCCAGATTTCAAGATGATGGAAAAAATAGGCCATGTTCTTGCTGGACTAAAAGAACAAGAAATACTGTCTTGGAATCCCAAGGAAATCGCTGATATGAATTTCACACCTCTTACCTCATGTGATGTGGGGCGTAGGTTTTCCGCATTCAAGAGAATTTTAATGGAAGAGGGTTTACTCCTGAAAATCAGTCAAAATATTCAGTGTCATATTAGAAGTTGTAATGAGTGATTTACAATACACAATAAAGACAAAATGTTTTGAATATAATAGTGGTTTATGTCGCATGTTTTAATGTGAACGAGCAATGTCATGTTAGAAGTTTTTAAGGAGTACTTGACAATAAAGTTGCAATGTTTTTAACACTATGTTAGTATATATTGCGTGTTTTAAATTTTATTTCCCTTAAAAATGTGTAAATTCAAAAATCAGAATTTTATAAACCTATAAAAGTCTAAAATGTGAATTGAATAAACCTAAATCTGTTTTTTTAGATCCTAAAAATCCAGGGCTTACTTATCACAGATGAAGGCAGAAGGGCCAGGGTGAACACAAAAAAACATGCAGACACTTTACAATATTTAATAATCTTACTCACGATTGAGGTGAGACTTACGGCAAGGGGAAAGATGTGTACACATCCAATTTTTTTCTAGATAAATCAAACCTCTTCTTAAAAAAAGGAGTGGACAAGGAAATGTGCCAAACAATCATCAAATGTCAATCCTCTTGTTTCTCTCTAAAATCTTAGAGAAGTTGTTTCACAAAAGATAAGTAAACATTTTAGAAAATAATAAATTATTCTGTGATACTCAGTATGGATTTAGGAAGAATAAATCTACTGAACCAGATTTTTTTTCCATTTTACATAGAAAATTTGTTGTGATGACTGCGTTGTGAGGTTAGGTATCGAAAAATTGACATTGATTGCAGATAAAAAGAAGACAAATGAGGTGAACAGTAAAGTGGAAAATCTTACAGGTGCAACAGAGAAAAGTGAAAAAGTTAAGAAAAACACTCCTACAATTAAGGAAAATTGCAAAAGTGAAACTGAGTGTGCTCCATCATCATTCATGGTAAGCAACGTGAGTGTTCTAAGTGAAGAGATCAACGAAGAGGCAAACAAAGTGAACAACAGCAAGTGTGATTTGAATAACAATAGAAGGGAGGTGGATAACAGCAAACAGAAGAGAAAATGTGGCTGTTCTGGAATTCAAGTGTTCGCAGGTGCAAAACAATGAGAAGAAAAAAAGTGTTGCTAGTGTCTGACAGTCAAGAAAGGTACTGTGCCAACATTTTAATTTCTCTTCTTGGGGAAGATTATTGAGGAGAAAGTGTAATGCAGCCAAATGTGACAGTCTCAGAGGTTATCAGTAATTCTGATTGCAAGGTAACCTAAAATTTTGTAACTTCAAAATTTGTTTGTAGAGCAACAAGTTCATTTAAATAACATTTCAGATTAGGTTTAAAGTCATTTTCTCAGATAATTCAAGTCATATTTCAGGTTGGACAGTTATAGAATGTACTATCAACATAGCCAGTATATTAGATTCAGCCTATTTCGTAAAAGAAAATGTTGCCTTTATTTTTTAGCTATTTCAGAATGAAGTTAGTAACCTTACGGGTAAAATGTTTTCCTAAAGAGATATGAGACTTTAAAATTTGGAACCAGCATGAAAATTATGTTAAAATGGTAAAAGAGTCAAAATTAGAAGGAAATTATTTTTTATTGTTTTTGTAATGCTACAGATGTTCTCTGTAGTTTATACAATACAATAAAATTAATTCAAAGGAACTAGGTTTAAATTAAAGAAGAATTTTTTCTAGGAATGACACTGCAGTTGATTTTTGAATTGGTGCAATATTTTGGCTGATATGTGAAAAAGAAAATTTTCTGATCTAGTGAAATAAGAATAAAATCATATGAGAGCTGTTATTAGAGTTAGAGAGTAATGATTTCTTATTGAAAAAGGGACGTAGAATCATTTAAAATATGTTTCAGAGTTGTAAGTTAAATATTCTAAAAGATATACATTTTGTAAATCAAAATTTGGGTAACAATTTTTGTTCAACCTGTTAGGCCTAAAGAACATTAAGCAAGTGGATCTTAGTATCAAATGAAAGAGTAGAAAGTTAGAAGCAATTTAAAAGTAATTTCAGCTTTGTAGCTATAAACTTTCTGAGTTATCAATATTTTTAGAATTGCTCAGAAAATAATGTTTAACGACCAAAATATGACAGTTACGAAAATTTTTATTAGGATTGAAATTATATTTATAAGTCTACTATCAAAGTTTCAGACAGATAGGAATTTACTGAATGATTTTAAGACATCAGTTGTCACAATCAACTATTGCAGAAGGCTACTTTTGTCCATGCTGGGCAGGGACTCTTTCCTGTAAACAAAGAAAAAATGTATTCCCCATGCTTTCTATAAATACCCTCTCCAGGGTATCCTCCAGGCAGTCACTGGAAATCACTTGAGCAGAACACTCGTCAGTTGAGGTAGCATTAAGTGTGGATAGGCAGGCCGGCTAGACATGTGACCGCAGGGTGAAGTGAAATTCGGGTTGCCATCTTGGAAATTTTGTTGCGTAGTGGAACTTTTCAATTTCCTCATGTGACTATAATTCAGTTAGGGGGTTCATGAAGGTTGGTCTGGTTTGAATTACTTATCACTACCTTTGGTCAACTTAGTCAATGATTTCTGATGCCTAAAGGATTATTCTAACTTTTAAAATTATTTAATCATTAAATGATGAGCTGACATGTATTTATGGACTTATTGACACAGTTATAGTGATGATCGGAACAAAGGACATGGATATAGAATATAAAAGTGATATTTTCAACAATATATCAGGTAAATTGAAGTAAAATAAAGGACAAATGTAATCTTAAATTTGATTCCATATAGATATGACAAACCTAATATGAACAATCTAATCAGGAATTTTAGTGACAACATGCTAAAAGACATTAGTAGTTTAAGTAGTGATAAGAAAAAGCAAAGCTTAAACTTTGAAATAGAAAGATTAGAATGATACCATTATAGTAGACATGGGCTACATCTAAATTATAATGGAAAAATTTAAAAATGTGGTAGAATGATCGATATAATAAAAAATACAGAAGTTCAGGGTAAAAAATATTTGAACCTTCAAAAGAAGTTAGCTAAGCAATAAAAGTGTTAGGAATGACAAGAAAGAAACAAACATTAACGAATAAACTAATAGTTCACTCACATTCCTAGACAAATTGTTACTGAAACATAACACAGTAAAAACACACAAATCTTTAACAGAGACAAAAGTAACTCATTACGAAACAATATTATAATGGAGGAGCCAAGAAATGAGATTAAATACTTAAAGTATTCTAGAGAAAAATATAAGATTAGGGATAGCGAAAAAAGACATTATAAAATCATACATCAAAATGTGAAGTACATCAGAAGCAAAAAAAAAAAAAAAAAAGCTAGAATATTCGTTCAACCTGTTAGGCCTGATGAACATTAAGCAAATTGATCCTAGTATCAAATGAAAGAGTAGAAAATTAGAGCAAGTTATTTCAGCTTTGTAGCATATTGATAGATGAAACAAGTCCTAACATAATAATACTTAATATTTAATTAAATAGCAATGGAGCGCATGCTCTGGTGGCAATTTCCCTACACACCCATCTGCCTCCTTTCCTGCACCCACCTACATTTGCCCTTTACAAATTTTAGCCTTAAATTCTTTCAACATTTTTCGTAAATTATTCATCATTTCCCTTGGTAACTTATTCCAAAATGTGACACCCTTACCTGAAAATAGTGAATCTTCCCACACCCTTGTACCTGAAATCGAGTGCCAGCTTGTGGTCATGATCATCTTTTCCTTTCCATCCACTACTTTTCATACCTACACCAATATCTTTCCATGCCTCATCGCCAGTATATGCCCTGTACACTCCCATGACCATCCTCGTCCTCCTCCTCTCTTGCAATGAATCCCATTCCAGCTCTTTTATCATATCTGTTACTGATTGCATTCTGTGATAATTTCCAGAAACAAATCTAGCAGCCCTTTTCTGTACCCTCTCTCCTATGGCTGCATTTAGGAATAGGAAAAAAAAAGTCGCCCATAAATTTTTTGGGCTGAATTTTGAATTTAAGCATCAAAGTTGGAAGCAGCCAGCGCCATTGCCGACAGGGGGGCCCACACCACATGTACAGCCTAGGAGCCCACAGAGCCTAAATGTGGCCCTGCCCTCTCCAACTCCTGTATTTGATACTCAAAATATCCCATACTACACCATTCGAGCAATGGTCTGACCAAAATTTTATAACCCAATTCCTTTACATCTCTCGTACATCCCCTCATCACTCTCTCCAACAAGTGCAGAATTTTGAAACCTTTTCCTACTACCTGACCAATGTGTCCTGCCCAGTTAAGCTTGTTACTAAATGTAATGCAAAGATATTTACATTTGAAGTTGTTAGGCCACAATTTACACAGGGTTTGTAACACTTTTGCCTAAACTGTGAACAATTAAGTTCTTGACCTGTGTAGCTTCTGGTACCTTTTAATTTTATAAAACTGCCACCACTTATTTGTATTATAACCCCAAATATGAAAGGTGTAATAAATAAGTTCTCTTGACACAATTTTAGAATCACACAATACCTATATTATTGAAAAGTTCACTCGTACATTGTCGGTACCAGAATTGTGGATAAGACATCAGACAACAGTTCAATAGGTGATTGACAGTTTAAGCCCATTCATACGATAAGACAGACTCACTAAGTCCCCATAACATTAGTGAGAAACGGTCACGGCATGTTACGACTTGCCGTAGCCACTACCACGTGGGGTGGTTATCGCTGCGAACTGACGCAAAGTTACCCCTTTGATTTCTAGGAAAAGACTGGTCCAATCTAAGATGGCTGCAGGGCTTTTTATAAGTTTTTAAAGCCCTATGACATCAGTAACTTTGTTCATTAATTAATATCTCCCAATGTTCTAAATAGTTTAACTTGCGAGGGTTGATATTAAAAGCAGCAACCAGTCACAATTTGTTCTTATTATATTTATTTAATTAACCATTATTGGTTTTGAGCAAAATGCTCATCATCAGATGGTTTGCATTTTAATGTATTTACATATGCAGATGCAAAATGTGAGCTTGCATCCTATAACAACAGAAAAGAAGCATTTATTAAGTTAGAGTAATTTAATTTTGGGTTGATGAAGGTTAATCTCAATTACATTACTTACATTAGATAACTGAATATTTTCGAAAACAAACTCTTCTCAATGACAAAAGGATATGATGCATTAATAAACACACAGCAGTAATGCTGATGATAACTTCAATAAAACTTATGAGCATGCCAAAAAGTTGCTTCTTAATTTAAAAATGTAGTAAAGATGTTTATGAACATAGAGTTTTGCATAACATCAAAGATGAAATTAGGTTGAATGTGAAGTTCTATGAAAAAATTACAGTGATATGAACTAGGTATTTTAATACAAATGACTGATAGTTGTCAAATTTCAAATTTAAATGACATCTATATTAATATACGGAGTTAAAAATAATATATACTGATGTATAATTAAATTTGTTACACCTAATATTTAAGTCTAGATGAATTTGGGTGCACAGCAGTGCACCCGCCAAGTCGAGTCAACGGCGGCACTGCCTACCCTTTTCTCGAAGCGATTTGGGCCATTTTTGAACCTCAATTTCTTCGGTCGTATTTATGCTACATGTCTAAAATTTCTGTTATGCATAGATATCAGCAATCTTAGCAAACGTACTAAATTTTATTTTGTTACTGTTCTTAGTTCATATGTTATTCGGAGATTTTGTCACTCACTCACTCACTCACTGACTGATTGATGATCATCAAAATTCTAAGGCACTTCCCATAGCCGTAGAAAGCTGAAATTTGGTACACAGATAACATTTTACCCACATATTATAAGAAAAGTCTTAAACTCGTAAATTTCCATATACCTACCCCATTACCTACCCCTAAAGAGAAATCAGTTTTTGCCCTAATTACTTTATATACCTCAGATTTTCACTGTAGAGTAAGCTTAATATGTTTAACTAATATATTTAATTTTACTTCTTTCCATTTCTTATTTTTGAAGTTATTGAAATTCAAAATTTTATTTCGGCACAACACCCCGACATCAAAATTCCACTGTACTTCCAGTAATCCTAGAAACAAGTAATTTGGTACACATATACGGTTTCATCCCTAAATCATCAGAAAAATCTGATATTGGAGTTTTTCCCTGTATTTATTGAATTACAGTCGCAAACATGAAAAATTCTGGCACATATTTGCGGCTTGATTACTTTGCTCCTGATGAAGCTACAAACATATTTCCATACTATATAGAGGCAAACAAGTTTAACCAAAGCCTTAATTTTTACTTTGTTCCTATGATTATTTTTGAAGTTATTTGTTATTTATTTGAGGGGCTGGTTAAACCAGCTGCAATGTTCATTGCTCGGCTACGACGCACATTAATTGTTTGCAGAGAGTGGGACATTGTTGGTAATGATATTGCTAATTTTCCCTGTATTTATTGAATGGCAACCCAAACGTGAAACTTTCCAGTACATATTTGCAGGTTATTTGCTTTGTTCTGGATGAAGCTATATGCTCAAACCATCGAACCTGTCTAATGAAGAGAATCAATTTCCAACATATTTAAAAACAGAAAAACAAAAGAAGGTGCGGGGATGTGTGTGTGTGTGTGTGTGTGTGTGTGTGTGTGAGTGTGTGAGTGTGTGGTTGGGGGAGAGGGATGTTTAACAAATGGCGGCTTTATTTCAGCTTGATCTTTTCTTCTTTCTTTAGCATGAGCATCGTATTCTTGGGTTCTAATAACTTAAGCTGCTTGTGTTCTGCTAAAGCTACACTTTAGGCCATGTTTAGGCCCGCAAGGCATATAAAAAATAAGACAAAATAAACTGGTGCCAGAAACTTTTATGCAAACACAAAATAATAGTACAGTGCATAGCAAATCGATCTCTATACTAAATAATGCGTTTTGTCTCTAAACGAAATTTACTAACAAATCACACACGTGAGAAGCACAGCTTGAGCAACCGACGTAACATTACAGACTAACATACGCATCCGTCTGTATGTCACCATTCGATAAGTTCTTAAGATTTCGTGACTACAACTGTTGTTCATACAGAAAATAATAATAATAATAATGTTCTATGTCCTTCCTGCAAATACAAAGTATTTCCTTGTCAAATTTAATCATTATCGATATAGCCATTTAGTCGTCAAAACTTAACAAAAAGACAGAGACCTACTACCGCATTTATGATATTAGCACTGACCACTGATCAATATAGCATAAATAAGTGTACATGTACAGCATTGCACCCATAAATTTGTGATATCTACATGGAATCCGAACAACCGAGCGTCCAGGCGTGGCTCATACGATCAAAAACAACTCTTGAAAATCTTTGCATCCACCGACATTTGAACCGAAGACCACAGTCCAAACATCAGTAAGCAAGCGCGTTAACCACTGAGCTACCAGACAGATATGCGGAAAGGTACTACAGAGACGTAAACAACCTACTCTTCTGTCTATTGCTGATCAGTAATATTTCAAAAATATGTAACATGTATTATTTATACAGAAAAAAGTATGCTTTGTCCATCCTAATGCCAAATAGCATCTCTTGTCAAATTTCATCACAATAGGATTAGCAGTTTAGCCCAAGAAATGTAACAAACAGATAAAGAGACAGATAGACAAAGTTACTTTTGCATTTATAATATTAGTATAGATTTATATTAGGACGTGTCAAAACCGAAAGAAATCTTCGGCTTTTGTATATTTAAGCTTGATAATGCATTTACATGTATTTACATAGGTTATCTAAAATATGGCATGCATAATGGCAAACTGGCCATATAATATGTGCACTCTTTTCTCTCTGGCATACTAATCAACAAACTCTTTGGTCACGTCACATAATCAAGAGAACGTACCAAGAAAGTTTATACAATATAGAGGCAGATAGCGGTGATTTATCTGGATATTGCAAAGTGAACCCTGAACGTAGGGATACGTTTTTTGAGTACAGAACTTACAAACAAATCTTGCACGTGTTTTCATAAGGCTTGAACTATTACATCGCTAAGTGAGCAATGTCCTGTAACAAACATGAAGTTTGGAATCAACTTAGGGATCAGAACCATTGTTTTTTTTTATCTGCTTAACAGGGTCTTTAGAGACGGAAAAGGATGGGGGCAAGGAATGGGAAGGAATTCGGCTATGGCCTTTTGAAGGAAACATCCAGAACCGTTGTATTAACTTACATACAGCACACATGTTTGTCAGAAATGCCTTGTTTCCACATGCGAGTTCAGTGACCTCTATGTCAGTACCATTACTCCTGAAATAAGTGCGCTTTGACTCAAATTACACAAAAAAAAGTAAGTTATTACGACAAGCTCACCATAAATTCCTTACACGAAAGGAGAGAAAATGCTCCAGTTTGGAAACTAACGAATCCTTGAAATAAACCAAGTGCTAATACTAACTATGCACATGGGGTGTAACAGTAAACTAGCCTCCTCGTGGTGCACCCTGGGCAATGTGGCAAAGCCGTGGCTGAACAGTCTACATCTCAACTGGTTGCCGGACTATTAGAGAGTTCTTTCTGTTCATTTAATATGTGGTCTGACATCTTTTTTGGCATGGATATAGATTTCTAGCTCTTCAAGAAGATCTATTCTTTTACCTTTGTCAGCAATGTGTATTATCCGAAGGTTTTCTTCTAGAGAGGGTGGTGAATGTTTTTCTTTAATTACATGGGCAGCAAAAGTGGACTTATCTATATTACCTAGTCTGATGGCATCTAAATGTTCTTTAAACTGTAGGGAGAAGTTTCTGCCTGTTTGACCTACATTGGTCTGGGGGCATGTTGAGTATATTATTTTGTAGATGCCAGATTTATTGTAAGGGGAATTATACAGTTGTGTATTGTGAATGAGTTTTTATTGAAGCTTATGATCTGTATTAAAGCTGGTGTTAACGTTGATCTTGCGAAATAGGTTTGCAATTTTATAAGACACTTTACCTAAATATGGAATGCTGGAGTATATGGATTTTTTATTTAAGGATTCATGTGGATTGCAGAAAGGGGATAGGTAAGATTTATGTTGAGACTCCGAGAGAATGATTTTATTTTTAATTTCACCATTGAGAAGAGATTGTTTTCAAAAATATTCAGCTATCTAATGTAAGTAATGTAATTGAAACTAACCTTCATCAACCCAAAATTAAATTACTCTCACTTAATAAATGCTACTTTTCTTTTATTACAGGATGCATGCTCACATTTTGCATCTGCATATGTAAATACATTAAAACACAAACCATCTGATGATGAGAATTTTGCTCGAAACCGGTAATGGTTAATTAAATAAATATAATAAGAACAAATTGTGACTGGTTGCTGCTTTCATTATCAACTCTTGATATCATAGTACGCTGATTTCCACCAATCCATCATGGACAAAATATTATTACCGATACCTTGCCAGGTTCTTGGAATTGTATATGCATTTAAAAGCTTAAGCTTATGATAACAGTTTGTAGCATTAAATTTAACAAAGTATGTATGGCAATGAATGTTATACCTAACTATATAAAGGTTAATATTAAGAATACCACTAAAGCTACTTAAATAGCAAAAAAGAAAAGTGAATTAATATGGTTAAAATCAGAAATTAAAACACACTGTAAAACAAAAGACCACCTCAATAAACAAATTTATCTGCCTCATCTTCAGCTAGGAAAATGCCTTTCTCCTATCCAGCTAGATTATGTTCTCTTGTATATTGACACCTTATTGAGTAAAGAGCAATAAGTTATAGCATCAAGACATAAAAATAAGCTTTTGGCGCTCAAAGGAAGCACCACTAAAAGTGGCAATAATCTTCCCCCAATATCACAGCATAAATCTTATAATAGAGTTCTGAACACAACAAATATTATATTTAATAAAAGTGAATCATGTCTCCTAAACAAATGACTTAAACATAATATAGCACCTTCACTTAACAGCAGAAACCTGAAAAACTTAGTTACCAGTATCAAAATTGTCACTGATATAACCAAACTTACTAGTAGGGAAAGAAACCTACTAGCTTCTAAAGCAAATAACATCATCAATAAAGAGTTAGAGGACAATAATATGGCTTACAAGGCAAATAATTACCATAAAAGCCTCTCCAGTATTAACAAAAAACTGAAAGATAGTAATGCAGTTGTTGTCAAAGCAGACAAAGGTAATACTGGAGTTATCATGTACAAAGCAGATTATATTAATAAAACTGTTGACTTCTTTAATAATAATGTCATAATATAAATGAAAAAAGATACCATCCCTTAATTTCAAAATGAAATTAGAAAGCTCCTCAAAAAATGTACATTCCTCCTATCTGACACAGAAGTTCAACAATGTATTGTTATGAACCCCACAGTACCTAAATTAAGGTCACAACCTAACATTCATAAAGCTAATCATCCTATCCGGCCTATTGTGAACTATAAAAACAGTCCAGGATCCAAACTTTGTAAAAAAACTTAATGATATCCTCTTAAATAACTGTACTTTTGAAAATACTGTAAGGTATCCCTCGTTATATTTTTCATATTTCGTTAGAATCCGGTCAAGTTTAAGGTTAGTTGGAGTACACGATACCACACGTAAAATCAAGTTAACAGCACTTCTGGTATAATAAAGTGAATAAATAACACATACACAGCATAAGTAAACTATAAATTGCCATAAAGACATGATAGTTCAGCAGGAAATAGGTTATTTCACATAGGAGTAAATTTTTAATAACAGATACTAACGTTGGTTGGCGAGATGTTTTGAGCAGATTAAACGAAGTAAATGTTGAATAATGGCAAATAGTATGCATAAATAAACCTTTTATCATGTCTAATACACATTATTTCAGAGATAAATAAGTAATTTCAGTAAAGGAAAAATCTAACCCATAAATTTTGGCATATTCCAGTTTTAGTATTTCTGAAGAGATTTTAGTACAGTAAAGACAATAAAGAACCTATATTACACAGGCCTAGACTCACTATAACCATAACTTCAGAAATAAATATAGTTTAATAGGATTTTTAAAGAAATAAACTGGATGATAAAATAACAGTCTGAAGCAGAATGAAAATAATTCATTGTAATGAAAATTGACCATCTTAAAGCTCCAAAAACAGCAATAATAATCCCTGAGACAGCCTAGTAGATAAATTAACAGGATTCTGATAGTTTTGAAAGCATTTAATAGTCATAAGAAGTAATTATATTGGATTTTTAATACTCATTTTGCTCAAACAGTTCACATACATAATTCTGGTCTTTTAAGTAGGTTCAGGATTTAAAAAGTAGAAAAACAAGCAGTAAATAAAATAATCTTTCAATTTTAATAGGTTTTAAATAGTTTCAGTCTGTAGAATATGAAATATCAGTGAGTAAATAGACGCCGGTAAATCGATTAATTTGTCCAACTTTTAGGAATTAATTCCAGCACTTTAAAGCCATTTCAAGAGCGCTAAGGACATGTAAATACCAGCTAACACACATAATTGATTTTTTGAACACATTTTAAGACATTTCACTAACCTGTTGAATGTTAATCCGACCACGAAATAATTTGTTACAGACACTGCACACATAAAATGCTTCAGCACTGATTTTAAACACTGCCACACAATATAAAGTAGAGAATAAAATAAAACAGTCCGAAAGTGAAGTAAATTCAATTAAATCTGATAGTTTCCAACACTTTAAGTATTTTTAAACATAATATGAACACGTAAAATTGGACACCCCACTTGAGCATTTTATTATTCAAAAAGCCTACTTAGATTCCGGGTTAAAGAGTAGCTTGTTTTAATAATCCATCCTTTTAGCTTCCTACATATTTATTTCATGCTGTTTAAAGCCATAGAACCGATGTTATGATTTTCCTAAAAACACTCGACATAAAATCCACGTGTAAATCACTAAATAATTTATTGTGTCTCAGAGACAACAGCTACAGAGATAAGATAAACTTTAAAATGCGCAGGTAAATTCAGGCTACACTTTAATAATTTTTCCGGCTCGATAATCCATAAAACTTCAGAGTTATTCCATGAAAACTAAATAGTAGCCACAACCGATTGTTAGGAATTAACGGTTTTACCATAACTCAACTGACTTAAACAAAGTAGATATTTCGGGAGAACCTAAAATCGAGAATAACATTTTAAGCTTACTTTCGCGTTAATAAGAACAACCAATTTTAAAAATAACAACACTTTGACTAAAGCTGTAAGATTTGGGAAAATCAACCATATCGACAAGTTCTTGGATAGACAAAATTAACATAATATTCAGACACTGAACACTTCATCTCGTAACACACATCACTTTAACCATTTCCTTGCTGAGATTAACCTACTATTAAGGAAGTTATTAGATCAAACAGTAGGGTATGTTTAAGAGCGCGGAGGTACACTGTAGAAATACGTCATCACATGAGCAACTCCTATATAAGAAAGCGGGAGAAAGACACCAAAAAAGCCGATAGATCAGTCTAGATGTTGAAGTGCATGTGAACGCACGTTTGGGTTTCGCGCGGAGTGGTCAGGGCAAGATGGAACATCATGGCGGCGAGTAGTGCGCATGTCTGAGGAAAGGACGCGTTAGTGGCGGACATTTTGAAAATTTGGATGGACATGTGAATTTCGAACTTTTGTTTTGTTTCAACTGGGGGAGAAGCGGTTTAATGCTCTTGGTCTCAACTTGTAATCTTTGGTGACGATAATATCCGATGGCTTTGCTAACTGTAAAATGACATTATTTGTTTGAAGAATTTTGGAAAATATAACTTCGTGATTTTGACTCTTGATTTTCATTTTATACTTTAATACCCTTCTTGTGGTGGGTTTAAAACTACAAGTGGCGACTGTGGTCTTATTTATCAGTTAGCATAAAAGGTTTTAACACGGTTACAGAACTTTCTTTTGGACTCAGAATATTTTGGCAGCAGACTGGTTCAGGTGATCATAGTCGATACCTAATCCCCCAGTATTCGACATGTCCCTGACAATACATACACAGTGAAAACAGCTATCAGCTAATAGAAAATATTAAAGACATCATCCCTTGATATTGTTAATCTCTATACAAATATTCCTGTCATAGACACTGTTAAAATTATAAAAAGTAACCTACTGAAACACAAGAAATTATTGTAAAATGAATCACAGCCAACCTGTTGCAATATTCATTGAATTTATTATTTACTGGTTTCGACCCGCTATAAGGGAGTCTTCTTCAGAACTTGTTAAAAAGTATTACACCAATTTAAATAAATTCTCAATAAAATAGTACATTTTGTACTTAAGTCACACATTAAAGTAAGCTGTCGCCCAGGTTAGATGTGACGCTGGCACTGTGATACACGTTGGATGCCGGATGGATAACTATAAAATATATTTTAATGTGTGACTTAAGTACAAAATGTACTATTTTATTGAGAAGAATTTATTTGGATTGATGTAATACTTTTTAACAAATTCTGAAGAAGACTCCCTTAAGGCGGGTCGAAACCGGTAAACAATAAATACAATGAATATTGCAACAGGTTCGCTGTGATTCATTTTACAATTGAAGAAATACCATTGCTGTTGATGCTGCCATGCTCAAGACAAGAAATTATTCCTACCCGAAATACATGAGCTAACTGAGCTATTCTCTCTAGTTCTATCATACAATTATTTTACTTTTAATAATAAAATATACAAACAAGCTGATGGTCTTGCAAAGGGAAGCAATCTTGCAGGTTTACAAGCAGATATCTATATTAATAATACAATACAGTACAAAACAATACAATGCAAAGAAGAGGATTCATGTAGAAAAATTTGATACCTTCACTGGTGTTGTTTACACTGATCACTCTGACTTCATTCCTTATATTTCCTCCATCAACAACACCCAGGAAGCATCTCCATGTCCCATAGTCTTCATCCTTTGGACTGATTACTGTGACTCCACAGTCGCCCACAGAAAGACCTCTTCCATGGTAACACATCTCATTTGTACATAGACCGTCACTAATTCTATATGCTTCTCCATTGGGTCTCAATATACGGCAAATTTTTAATTTGAGCTTCATATTGCAATAAATATCAATTGCAACATCACTGATATTTGAGTTCCTCCAGCCAACTTCTTCATATTCAACTTGAGAAAAATAAATTATTCATATTATGAATCACCAGTCAGAGAGCATAAAAAACAACAAAAAACCAAAAACAACGACAAAAACATATTATATATAAAAAAAATGGTCTAAGACTGTATGTGGCTACAGTTTAGTAATTATTATGATGATAAAAATTTTGAAATATCCTTTTTTTGTCAAAATATTTAAAGGAGCCTCAGAAATAGTGGAAATAATTGGTGTTGAGAACAAGTGAAAAAACAGATTACTCAAATAGGCTCATGGAACGTTCACAGAATATCAATCAATTTTTGAGGAAATAGTTTTGTATGTAGGAAAGTATGACATCCTTACTGAATTCATAAAGAAAGGAAAAGTTATGGAATGGAGACAGAGATATTTACAACATTTAGTGGAATTCCCAAGAAATAACCTGTAGTGGAGTATCTTTGGTGATCAAAAAGAAGTATAAAGAAATAATTAATTCATGGGACCAAGTAACTGACAGGATCATAGTACTGTATGATTGAAGCTTTTTATAGCAGTGTGTATCAATCAAATACTTGTGCACTTCCAACCCACATCAAAATCTCTAGCATGCAGCCTAATTTTCAGCCCTCTGAAGTTGCACTGGCATAGTAGTTCTTTGTTTCACCAATACCATGGAAATTATATTAGTCAACATGGATACTGGATACCAGTTTAGGGTTGGAATGGGGACCAAGCCATCAAAATCTTAAAGCAGCAGCTCAGTGGTAAGATGCAAAATTGGGAATGATGTAACCACCTGTAAGACACAAACATTTACCTGGGTTAGATAAACAGTTAATCACCTTGACTCCAACTGTTTTTCTCATGTTCCTACAGGATTATCAATTGTTCTCAAGCTCATTTGGCTACCACCTAACTTGATTGAACCACAAATTAGGAAAGGTTAGGTTTACATTGCAATAAAAGTCACTGTAGTTACGTTGAAATTCAAAGTTTCAGTATATTCTTGATAAAATTTACACAAGTCCAAACAATCGATAGGCTATCAGAAATTCTTCTCCAAGTTCTTAGACTGCAAGTTATGAAAAGCGATCACACCAGACCAAACACCGTTATAAAATTTTGAAAGTCACATTGAAGTTAAAAATGTTCCACTGTTCTACAGAAATTTTAAAATGGCTACCATCTCAAATATCTAGCCACACCACACTTCGTACTTCCAAGCGCAAAGTCTACACAACCCGACAACCTCTATGCTCCAGTGGTCACCAGCCAAAGACGGTGAGGAGTGCCCGTTGACTGTACATATAGACTCACTGTTTTATCAACAAATCACTCCACATTCAAAGGTCAACCAGTGTAAAAAATGTGCCATCATGTTCCAACCCTACAAAATAGTTTTTTATTTTGGCTCACACTGCTCCTATCATTAGCTAGGATATGAAGTAAATGTAAATTTTGATCCTTATGAAAATTTCTGTATATTCAACCCTTTAACTGTAAAAAAAATCATTTACTGTGATTTTGAAATTTATTTATAACTCCTTCAATTTTACCGCTACAAGGCTCAAACAACCTTTAATATATTATAAATTTTCCTTTGTTATTAAACAAGCCATGTTTACTATTCTCTAACAGAAAAATATTAATTATGATATAATCGAAATTGACCCTGCTTATAACTTTCTAATGACTTTGGAACACACTTTAAAAGATTCTACTTGTTCTCAAATGCCTACTGTGGGTTTTTAGAATCGCTACCTGTTTTCTCTGATTTATTATTAATTTTTAAACGAACTTCTCCTTCCAGATTGTACAACTACAACGCCAACTTGATCAGACATGGCAAAAAAAAAAAAAAAAAAAAAAAAAAAAAAAAAAAAAAAAAAAAAAAAAAAAAAAAAAAAAAAAAAAAATCTGATTTGTTTCATCCCGATCACAATACTGCATATCTCTTTATGAGACTTAACTTAAACTTGTTTCAAATAAATTATAGAGTACTTTGAATATGATTTCCCCCCTGAATTTACGTGCATTACTCAAATGATTAATTTTCTTTGAGCCATGTGTCTGATGTTCCTATATAATATTTGAAAAACAACCTTTAAACTGTACTGAGCTTTCCTAAACATTGGTATGTTATGTAAACAACAATTACATTACTTCCTGGCTACAAGTTGACTTCCTATATCTTACAAAAAGACGACTTAAGTGTTAAATTTTTCATTCCGACTTTTAGCTTCTAAAGTACTCAAACTTTTTAGTATGCTTTCCTTGCTAAAAAATTATCATGTTTTGTTTGTTTTTCATCATGAATTTCTCAAAAAGTAAAGAAAATATTAACGTTAGTGAAATTGTATCGAAACCAAATATTGCATATGCCGATGTTATGTTGTGTCTTTCTACAGCTGTTTAGATAGTTTTTAGAATGTGAATGTACTGTTTAAATTTGATTTATTGCCTGAATTCACTGTCTAGTTTTATTTATTACTTGAATTAACTGTATAAATGGCTCTAAAGCTGTGGAAAGGTGTGGTTCACCTGAGCCTGCTATACTGTAAACAAATTTCGTTATGCAAATTTATGAAATTCTAAGGTAGCACCTAGGTTCAGCATTTGTCTTCTACCATTTCAATTACATTTGAAAAACAAATAACTACTACGCCAGAGTGAATTTAGTTTCTTAAAAATGAGGGCAGAGGGTATGTCCCTCAAAACGTCCCAGTAGAATAACATTTTGACACGGTTTGAAACCCAAAAGTTTTTATTTTTTGTTATGATCACAATAGTCAACAAGAAAATTAGGACCATCCTCTGTTGGTGACAGCAGTTTATAGACCAAGTGAAAATGTAAATACTATAGAAACCTCACCAGTTTATCAGATACTATTAGTAACTATGAATGGCAGAATAAGTGTTACTTTAAATGAGCCAGTAATATGACTTTACAGAAAATATGCTTTTTACAATATTGGGATATGATTTTATTTTTATCAGCAATACACTTTAAAGATCACAAACAATGGTTTAAACATGAAGGTGTTCACCAATCTATGTGGATAGAACCAATACGTAATCCAAGGTTTATTATTGGCTGCGGTGTCATGAAACACCAATCCTTATTAAGGATAAAGGACATGAAGGTGATGCAACATTTATAACATGGATCTGACCACTTTTTAATCATATGTCAGGTGTATTTCCATATAGAGGGAATATACCATAAAACAGCAGAAACATTGTGGTATTGAGGTTGAGAGAGAGAGAGTAGTTTGATACATTATCTTTTGGAAAGTTAAACCTTGATGCCAGTTGCAGTAGACAAAAAACAGCACAATTCAAAAAGTATCTATGTATGATTAAATGAAGAGTTGTATACTGAAGCTGCTCAATGTGCTCTGCCTGAAGGCTCCTCAACAATAAAATCTAAGAAGGATGATTAATGATGGAGTTAAATGCCAAAAAAGGTTTCAGAAGAAAAAATCAAGTTTATGGGAAATGGATAGTGATGCAGAACAATGGAGGTTGGAAGATTACAGAACTAAAGAAAGAAAGGAAAAACTGGGTCTGTACTTTTAAAAATGTTTAGTGGGATGAACTACATGTAGAAGTGAATGAGTGTATAGGAAATACCAGAGTATAAAGCTTGCAAAATTCTCTGTGCTGAGCAAACAGAAGGGCACAGAGGGGATGAGTTTATTAGTCTGAAATATTGAGGAGAGCATTAGAACTGATACAGACAGCACGTAGGAGCAATAAAAAAGATGAAGGCATAATAAGCTACAACAATCAACTATGATTTGGAGAGATAACTACACAGAAGCATTGATTGTAAAAATGATGTAAAAGAATGGGAAAGCCACAGAACCAGGGAACTCAAATGCAGAAGTATAAGTCAACATGTAGGTGAATGATAGAAAGACTAACAATTGTGTTGACCTTATTAACAATAAATATTTACCAAGCTGAAGGCAAGAGGGACACATAAAAAGGAGAAAAAACAATTTTATAATATTTCAGTTCAAAACCTTATTCATGCAAAGAGAGATGGCTCATCTGTAAACCACCACATGGCTGATAGGGGTCAGGGACGGGTTAGATAGTATGATGTAAACCAGTGACCAAGCATGGTGGGTTTGTGGAGTGACCAAGCATGGTGGGTGAGCAGTTAACGTGCTGGCTTTGCATCGGGAGATGCCAGTTTGAATCCCTGTCCAAGCATCCAGATTTGGGCTTTCCACGGTTTTCAAAATCTCTTCAGGTGAATCCTGGGATGCTTCCTTCAAAAGGCCATGGCAAATTCCATCTCACCTCTAATGACCTCGACGAGTGTAAAGCACTAGTAAAAAAAAGGTAAACAGCGATTCTCAACCTGTGGTCTATGGACCATTTGTTGTTGTGAAGTGGAATAGCAGGTCTGCAGCCAGAACATTAAATATATAATTCCAATTGAATTAAAATTAATTAATAGTGAATAATGATATAATAACAATGCTCTCTCCATTTGTAAGTTAATAATATTATTATTCATTTGGTTAGTAAATATTCAGAGTCCAATCAATATATAATCCCTTTTAATATTTCATTTCCAATTTCATATATGTGTAGTATAGAAATTAAAAAGTATCCTTTAATTCATAATTTTATAATGGTATCATAAAATATTTCCCAAATGTTAATAATACATTGGTGAGCAAAACATTGTGACTGCTTGCAACAGAAGAGTTAAAAAATCTGACCAAGCAAGCAAAGAGTGATAAACTGTTTTGGTACAGTAGGAATCGAGCAGAGAGAGCACGAAAATAAAAGATAGAACAACACAAGTCTGTGCTATACAGAAAATAAAGTAGAGAGTGGAAATACTTGTGTAGAAAAGACTCACTTTTTTGTTATTTAAAGTATAAATTCCTGACAGGCTGTGAAGAGCATATGCTGTAGAGACAATTCTGATTTGGTGAGGGACCAAAGAATGATGCTATTCCAGATTTCCCTTAAAGACAGAGCAAGTTTTCCTGTAAAGGAATGGCGGCCACGATTAGTATCTTCTGAATCTGTGTAGAATTAATAATATTTAATGGTCAGGTATCACATACACATTTCACGGTCAAAGCTTATATATATGTTGAAGTGGCAACAGTAGTTGTTGAAAATATTGTGCCAAGTTATAAAAGTTTTGCAGTCACTGGATGATGACTGCAGCAGAAATACGACAAAGTGGCATTTCATTCACCTCCATCAGTAAAATAAGACGGACAGTATCAAGCATTAATCATTACATACTGCTTACTGTGAGACTGAAAGCCATCTGGTGAAGTTGCAGCTACATTGTATGGTAAGAAAAGTACACAAACATTGCAGCCACACATGGGGAGTCATTTTAGTGATGATAAATGTGGCAAATGGGGAAATACACTTTGAGAAAGGACAGATTGCTATGACTTGGTTCTTAGGATTAATCATCTCGGAAATGGTAAGTTTAATCATCTGTTCACATGTTACCATAATGAGCTTCTATGGAAAGTGTTTGAAAGATGGTGAATCCACAATTATGCATTCAGGTGGAGGACATCCACATCTCACCACAGAGTGCTCAAAGGCTTGCCTGTTGCATAAAGCAGGATAAGGGGCAATCCGTGACAGATCTGATGGCAGAGCAGAGTACAATGCTGGAGCAGGCAGCTTCAGAGCACACGGTTGAATATGGGGCTCTGCAGTAGTTGGTTCCTATGTATTCCCACATTGACCAAATGACATCATCTATTATCATTGCAGTGGGCAAAAGATCATCAAGATCAGAAGCTTCATCATGGAAATGTACCACCAGATTGGAAGAAACACTTCTCTCATTATCCCAGTTTGGAGTCTTGATACACAATTTCCCAGGGGAATGGCTGCTTGAAACATGCACTGCACCACAGATGCAGGTTGGTGGGGGCAGTATTATTGATTTATTAATTGTGATGGAGTGAACACTCCAGTGGTATTTCCCCCAGTCATCCATTTAACCCTTTTGTGTGTGTCGGTATATATATATATCTTTTAATTTTTCTTTTATAATTTAAATGTAAAATTCCTCCCCCATTTACTATTATGATTTTCAAATTTTAATTCTAAATTCTTAAGCATTTTTGGAAAATTATTTATCACTACACTTGGTAATTTGTTCCAATTCCTGATACCCTTACGAACAAAAAAAAATTTTTTCCCACTCCCTTATGCATGAAATTGAGCGTAAGCTTGTGGTCATGGTCACCTTTCCCCTTGCATGCACTATTCCTATTCTTTGACCAATATCCATCTGAGCTCCATCACCAACATATGCCCAGAACATTCCCAGCACTCTCTAATATGAGGTGTCAGGCCAAGATGTTACTGGGGGGGGGGGGGGGTTTATGCAACACTTTTGCCAGAACTGTGAACAATTAAGATCATGACCACGTGTAGCCTTCTGGTACCTATGATATTAAATAAATTGGTCGCCACACACTCGTATTAATAAACCCCAAATGCGAAGGGTAATTTAAATAAAGTCACTTGACACAGTTTCAGTGTAACAAAATACTTATATTCTTGATAATAGTTCACTCGTACATTGTCGGTACCAGATACATGGATAAAGCATTGAACAACAGTTTGTTTGAAGATTACAGATTAAGTACAATCCTACGAGAAGACAAAAACTCACAAAGTCCCCCTAACATTAGTGAGTATTACAGCATGTTGGAATTTGCCTAAACCGCTACCGCATGGAACAATTTGCTCCTCTAACTAGCGCGGAGTTGCATGATCACTTCCCGGTGTAAGAATTAGACAATCTGCGCTTGCTGCAAGGTCTTTTGTAGACTTCTCAGAGCCTATGACATCAGCAACTTTTAATTTAATAATATCTCAAAAGTACTAAATAGTTCAACTTGAAATTTTTAAAGGTACTTTCTATTGACCTGTTCTCTCTGTTTTAATTTAATTCAACATTCAAAAGGGTTTCTATAATCTTAAAATTAAAGTCATAACATGACCAACTTGGCGGAATTTTTACACGCTTCAGCAACAATCCGCGACAATCTATCTTTAAAAACATAATTATTCTGACGAATGCTTAAACTTTTTACCAAAACCATTATATGTTCGTAATCATCTCAATTTGGTCTATCTACTGATATAAATTTCCAATTAATATTCCATTTAGTTAAAAATTCATTTTTTCTTAATTAAAACAACTAATTAAATTTTGCCAAATTATCTAATTTTACCACCCAAATATCCAGAACAATGCTGACTATAGCTGGTGATAAAAGTTCAGCTGTAGCTTTACTCGGTTGAAAGATATCTCGAATCTTAAATTTTTACTTTTCTGATTGTGTGTTTCAAAACGTGAACAAACCGAAATATCTCTTAAAATAAACTTTTCCTGATAATGAATACACTTTAAAATGATTCTAATGACGAGCTTTAACTGTGGATGTGAATACAGGGAAATTCCTTCAAGTTGACAATTACTCTACTCAAATGAATGGATCTAAGACATCATGAGTTGCTATGGGACTAAGTGAAAATTATTTTAAACTGCCTGCATCCCTACATGTTTCTTG
>JARYHS010013351.1:0-50469 GCA_031002005.1 Vandiemenella viatica | reverse complement strand
TTAAATGGACCGTTTCGCAGTAACACCACTGGAGATTCTACCTACAAACAAGAAATTGCTAAAGCAACACGTATAAAAGTATATAGTGTATGTATAAGTTCTTTACTAGTGCTCACATGTTCTATAATGCGATGCATAAAATGTCGTCTGACATTGCAATAACACAAATAATAGATAACAGTTACAGTCTCGAGCCGCTTCTGTAGTAAAACATTGTTATCTCTTAAAATATGTAAAAATGTTAATAGTTAGTTAAGAGTAAATGTTGTAAATTATGTAGCCAATAATCTTAAAATAGGAATTTGTTCAAATACTCAAAATAACAAATACCGGCAGTAGATGTTAACTAATCTAGTTCACCTGTGAAACGAACCACCTACTAGCCGGATATTAAAGACTCCTTACTTCTACAATTACATATATATCATTGAAAATTAGTTCTCACAACCAGTGTTGGAGGTGGCCAGTCTCCCGATGGGCGGCCTTCTCGGTCACTTTGGCTGCCAGAGAGACTGAGAACGTACGCTATTCCGGGAGATTTGGAATTCGGATTACCGCACCGATACCAATGCTGGAAAATGCTTTCTTAGATGGTAGAGTAGTAGATAGTACTAATAGTTTAGTAATAGTAGTAGTGGTAGACGTACGAAGTGACAGTGAAATATTAAAAATTCTAACCATAAAGTGGACAGGAAACTGCAGACACCATACAAAACTAGAAAAACTATAATAAATCAATTATGACAAAATGCAGCAAGTTTAGAAAGTTATAATATATGTTAACAGCGAAACAATCGTATGTATCGTGCCAACAAGAAAAGACTGTACAGATATTGCCAAAGCCATACATAACAAAAATTGAAATTATTCATTGTGAAATTATCTGTTGAAATATCAAATGTAAAACTGTTTTGTTAAATTAAGGCCCTATTTTAGTTTCTAGATACTAGGCTGTAAAAATGTGTGCTAAATAAAAAAATAAAAATAAAAAAATAAAAATGTTACGTGGACATAAAAGAAGGACCAGAAGAAAGAAGGTGAAAGATTAGAGCAGGAGGAAATAAGAAGAGAAAGCAGAAGCTACGAGAAATGGCAAAAGCGGCAAATCAACAGCGGAGCACCGTTGTCAGGAAAAGCAGATGAATTAGCACGCATGCGACAGACGAATGAGGCGCAAGACTAGACGAGGGAAGCAAAATCAACTGAAAACAGGAAGCGATTCTATTAGCGAAGAACAAATGCGCGGATTTCGAGAATGACAGCCAAGTAACAGCGAGATTACGAGAACTTTGTACGTGGCAAGTGTGTCAGAGATGTTAAGCGGTACAGCCTATCCACAAGTTAGCTAAGGTCAGGTAAACGACACAGCAAGTAACGGCACACGCGGGGGGGGGGGGGGGGGGACAGATGAAGCGAAAGCAGTACTGAATTAATGCGTAAGCAAGACGAGGTCAAAATAATAGCTGAGACAAGACAGCGAAGAACATGGATTACAAAAGAAAATACAGCGGACATATCGGTTAATTAAGAAACATTATTGAGCGTAATAAATGTGTTTAAATAGCATTTTAGCATAAGAAAGAGTCAATTGAGTACCAAAGTAGTGAAGTAAGAAATATTTAAGCGTTAAGTAAGTGGAGACTATGGCAATAAATGTGTATATTCTGAAACAATTCATTTGAAGATTTATGACTCGTTATTGTTAATCCTTTGACTGCTGTAGACGCGTTTACGCGCGCGGTTTCTATTACGCCCAGGTGCTCTAGACGTGTTTACACGTGCCCTTGTTTCTTCCGTCAGGTGCTCTGGACGTGTATACACGCGCCGCCTTGCCACCCTCTATGTGCTCTGGACGCGTTAAGTCGTCCTGCCCCTTAGGTCCCTGTGTGCTCTGCACGTATTAACGCGCAAGCCACTTAGCGGTCAGTGCAGATAGCCGTATTTCCACCCCAGATGGTTAATTGCTTTCCAACATTCAGCCCGTGAGCTTTTGCCGCTGCGATATTATTTGTGTTTGCTATTTTCATTTTAGTTTTCACTGAAAAAATTGCTCTCCTTCGTGTAAGAAATCATGGAGATTCTTACTAGAAGCGACTGTGAGAATGATCTCTTTGATATGGGTGATAGTTATGACCCTTCGATAGGATCTCGAAGTAATAGTTCTAAGCCGTGTACATACCGGCCTCGGTAACGTAGGGGCTAGAGTGTTAGCTCCACGTGCCGAAGGTCGCCGGTTCGAGTCCGGCCGAGGGCATGGGTGTTTAGTGTATGTGTTGTCTCTATGTCATGTCCATCGTGTTGTGTCTAGAACCACTTGGAAAAATGATACACTGTGAAGCAATGAAATACACTGAATGATTCAAAATACACTTGAGTTGGCTGTATGGCCTAGAAGCCAAAAGCCATTTTTATATATATAAAAAAAAGCCGTGTACGTCAGTTAGTGGAAAACAACCGCCTGTCTCCTCAATAAGTGAAAATTCTTCAGAAACATAAGCTTCAGATAGCGAGAGCTAAGTAACTGTGGAAAAAGAGGACGCTTTAATGACAGGTTTGACTGGAAGCAAAACGAGTCTCATTCTTTTGTGCATGCGTTTGACGACTCAGCTGGAGGACACAAATATGGATTAGATCCAAATTCCAGCATTCTATCATTTTCCTGATATTTTTAACAGAAGATCATATGAAATAGTTTGCTGAAGAAAGAAATAGATTTTATTTAGATACGAAATCAAATACGCCAGAATCAGTTCACTAGACTTTCAAGGTGGAAGGATTTTCTAGGAGACGTTTTCGAAATATTATTCATATTGAAAATTCAAAAATTAACACGGCAATGCTTAGATGCGCTGGATGTTCGAAACAGAAAGTGCGTCCAGAAACCAGGTACAAATACAGAACATGCACTGTACAGTACTACTGTGTGTTGTGCCATGTTTCTTGGCTTATCACATGAAAAAGAATTATTAACCATCGGTAACTGCACTGTAATAATTACATTACATTTAAAACTAAGTGAAATAAAAAAAAAGAAATAATATATTATTAACTACGCCAGTCCAAAGCCCGGATGGAAAATATACGCAGAATTTGTAAAAGGTATTCTAACATTTAACTTCGAAATTTTGTCCAGATGAATTACTCCGCTAAAAAGAAAACAAAAAACACATTTTAGTTGCTGTAATATCTATTTAGTATATGAAGTACCTGTATCTTTGTCTACGCTGACATTCACTTTTAGAGGAACATTAAATCGAAAAACTTTAGATGTCAGAGTAACTACATTTATTTTGTATCTGGGGTTTCAAAACGCAGAGCAATAGCGGAAGGCCGTCACACACAAAGCTCCAGAAATATTCAGCACACAGCACGTTGGGCCGCGTGCCGAATTCAGCGGCGCAGGTACCAGCCGACCGCAGTCTCTCAGCGCAGGTAAACAGCTTAGGCGACAACAAAGGAGCACCCAGCGAGGGCTGTGTCGGGTGATCCATAGCAGTTAAAGGGTGAAAATAAGAGGAAAACAGTTCATGACATAGAAACAATTGCAGGATGTGAGTTCGAGTAAAGGCGATGTATGGCACAATTATGTGAGACCAACGAAAAGGAAATGTAGAAATAATGGTTAGGTGTACGAAACTAAACAGATAATGTTAAGTGTGGAGAAGAGAAACAATGTTAGAATGTATCGACGTGTAAAGGAAACCAAGTGTAAGGAAAACTTCTTGCAGCTCGAGGCAATGGAAGAAACGAATTTACATATTTAATGTGTAAAGTTGCAATTGTGATCGAGACTTTGAAATAAGTGTTACAGGAAATCGGAGTATGCAGTGGGGAAGAAGCATCGCCGAGTAAATAGGAGCAGGAAAGATTCGTGATGAAGCGACTGGATAGTTCCGGATGTCAAATAGATAATAAGTCATAGGTGGTGAGAGGACATTACGCAGTTAATGATCGCAAAGATTTTAGTATGTCCACAGGAATGATAGAGACAACGAAAAAATGCGGCCGGCTATGTTGGGGAATCAGCAAGACCTTGCTGACGGCGTCGAGCGAGCGACAACGGACAGCAGACGGGCGTGGAATACGTCACAAGGTGACCGTGGAATGGGTGTGGTGCTTACTTCAGCGGCCAGCCGACGCAAGAAACAGCTGGCAAACTCGTTACGGGATCTACAAGACATCGATAGCGGAGACAATAGAAGTGGACAGCGGAAGATGACGACAGTTGAAACCACACAAACACAATGAATATTGTATTCAAATAACGTGTAAATACGCGCATATAATTGTAAAAAAAAAAAATCTTGATTTTTTAGGAGAAAGAAAGTAGACGGGGAATAGAGTAAGGTAGGTAAGAGCCTGAGAGAAACAGTCTTCTTTTAGGGCGTGTGCAGGTGTGTTGGACCCCAGGTTTCTTTTAGGTAAATTAGAATAAGTTATGATTTCATACAGTGAAACTAGGAGGAGGTCAGTTGCAACAGAAAGAATAAGCACTTGTAGACATCAAAATGTGACGGTGTAGGAGCCAATGCCCAGTAGAGTAAGTCAGGAGTCAGCAAGAATAAGCTGAACGACGGCGTCATTTGGCAAAGAATGGGAGAGTCATTGAGGCAGCCATTCGTCGGAAAGCCTCCCTACCACAAGCAAATAGTGGGAGAGAGAGGATCAATCAGCATTCACAGAGCAGAGAGGGTCGCTCTTGGCTCTTGACTTTTAGGTCGATTTGGAGATCGGCTGTGGCAGGCAGTCGGCTGCCGGCACCAACAGAGATGGAAGCATCCTAACAGCATACATCGCCATCTTCAATACAACAGGTCGGACGAAACCACTTTGGTAGCAAAGGAATAACTGACTTTAACATATATAGGTCTCAGGGAGTCAATGGAAGGATTAACTGTTTATAATGTAATATCGTAAATAAATGTACTTGTTGTATATACTTTGCTGAAGTATCGTTTAAGAAAACTACCACTTACGTAACTTAAGAGTCATACCCAAAAGTTAATGTTACTCTTGGGAAGTGGCAATGCGAGAGGGGGAGGGGGGAAATTTGCTCGACCACCACACTGCAGAAAACTTGTGCTCTTGATAAGCAATGTTCCCCATAAGTGTGTTTCAGCTTTTCAAAGGTCACACTCGCGGATTCCCCAAGTTTAACACAAAAATTCACTACACAATGTTGCTCTAAATTTCAATGCTGCATTTTCGTAACACACAGCAAAAACACAACTGCACTGATGGCGCTGTCAAAAATAATGTGTTGGCTGAACAGAGTTGTAACTCTGGCTGAGCATTTGGAAGGCATGAACAAACCGGTCTGGCACAGACTAGAAGACACAGCGTTACTAGATCGCTCACATAGTTACCAGTCTCATTACGTTTCTCACACACCTTGTAATGTTATTATATGCATTTTAGAACACTCGGTGGTCAGATATCAGCATCTTCTTTTGGTTGAATATTAGCTAGTGAGAGAATTTTCAAATCAAGGGCTGCAGAAGATACTGCTATTCAAAGCTGAAGTGTTTGTCTGGTTGGCATTGCTTTTATTTGTATTTATTTGTTTTATTCTTTTTGTTTTTCTTTTATGCTTATTTTTATATTTATACATGGTAAAGTTTTTTAAATTTTTGAGCATATGTGCACTTACATTTCACGACTCATTCATACATTCACACATACTACATTAGCAGTCGAAGAGGTCTCCAATCTGCTCCTTCCATTCCATCTTATCGCAGAAGGGTTTGAATGAATTGGTTTTCAATCTATTATGTTCATTGGTAGATTCCTATCATTTGGATTTGCATTAGCTGCAATGTTGGTATTTATGTATCAGACTGACAATCGTGATGATAGGTGTAATGCTTTCTTCAATGCCTGGTTCTGCTTCTGCTGCAGTCATTCTAGATGGAATGCAGCTACATATAAACAGGATGGTAATTGTGTATTCTGTAAAGGCCACATTGGTTCCTGGAAGATTCACAGCCTGCATCTGATTTTGAGAATGCTGCATCTATATTGTATGGAATAGCGTGCTCAGCTGTCGCTGTTTCTATTGTTATATGTTTCTATATCTGGTTTCCAGGTATGCTTGATATCCATAGTGACTGCAAGCTACTTGGCTGTGTGTACCTTTTCTCAGCACCACAAGTCTTGATCTTGATAGCCTGCATCTAATCGTTAGCAGTATGGCTCTTCTGTTCTACATATTGATCTTAATTCGCCAATCTGTGCTTCACCTTTCAAATGTACATAGTGCGGCTTTAGCATGGTTGGGATATGGGTACTGAGAGGATGTACCAGAGAAGTTGGGGAGTTGGGTTAGAAAACATTCGTCAAACTGTTGGTTGAATATGGTGATGTACTTTGCGACCCACATTTTGGATATCAAATACAGGAGTTGGAAGGTGCGCAATGAAGTGCAGCTAGATTTGTCTGTGAAAATTATCACAGAACCCAGTCAGTAACCGATATGATAAAGGAGCTGGTTTTGGACTCATTGAGGAAAGGAGGATGGTGAATATATAATAATAATCAGCCTTTAGTTTATTATTTGTGTATGTAATAAGTTGACTCTTCTTTGCATTTATCTTCATCCCATGCTTACCAACCCAACTAGCTGTCCTGTCCAGATCACCATACAGCTGTTTACAGTCCTCTACCGTTTTTATCCTTTTATATATCAATATGTTATCTGCAAACAATATAATTTCTAATAATAAACAGTCAACACAATTATTAATTAGAATAACGAATAGCAATGGTCCCAATACGCTACCCTGTGACACTCCTATTTTTACTTCCACTTATTTTGATACTCCATTTCCTACTCTAACTTTCTGTTTTCTACCTTTTAAAAATTCTTCTATCTGCAGCCAATATCATCACAGAAATGTCGTAGTCGCTGGTTCAGTCCCTCAATACGGCTCTGAACCAGAGGTCCACATTCAACTCTGTCTACGATGCTACAGATATATTGCGGCCACTGGCCACAGAGTTCACCCTTTCAGCCAGCCACCAGATGGAAGAGAGGATAACCCCTGACCCAAGGTGACAAGCATCATTATTGCCAACATGAGCAACAATCTGTAGTTGGCTACACCCCGTCCTTTCTATGGCATCCGGGATGGCCTGTTCCACATCTCGGATCAGACCACCCGGGATACACACTGAATGGACTTTGGATTTCTTCCATGAGTAACCCGCCATTTCCCTAAGGGGGTCTAATAACCACCTAACATTAGAGCTCCCAACTATCAAAAACCCCTTCTGTGTTTGCTCAGACCTAGCGGGCTGGGGGGCCGTCAACTCGCAGGATGACAATTGTGGGACTGAGTCAGCCTCCGACAATACATCAAACTAGTTGGACAGACGAACAAGTTTAGCGTCTTGGCCTTTAAGCCTGCTCCACTTCCCGCGTGTGCGGCTTCGAAGTCTAGAAGCCATACGCCAGTCACCGACAGGCGACCACGGCACAGCATCCAACACTTCAGCCTGGGTTGCAGGTACGACGGTCGATGTGGGAGAATCTGTGATAGGCATAGCTACATCAGTTTCCCCAACATCACATCTGCTGCAGCCTTTTACGGCAGCTTCCAGCTGTGTAACTTTCGCTAACACAGCTGCAGATATGAATTCTTTTTTCCCTCGTACCATTAGGGATTGGAATGCACAACAAAGATATTAGCTTTGGTGCTGAGCACCCTCTGCCACCCATAATTTTGTGAATTGCAGAGTATATATGTAGATGTAGATTAAAAGATGTTAATACTCTTGTGGTTATAGACTCAGGATGAGGATAATTAAATGTGGTTTACCTCAGGGTTCAATTCTAGGCCCTCTGCTATTCCTAATTTAAAAAAATTATCTCCCATGTATACTAGCTAACAGTGAATATATGGTGCTTTTTGCATATGATACTAATATATCATTGAAACGACCATTAGTACAAACCTGGAAATCACAGCAAATGAAGCTCTAAAGAATATTAACAGACTGTATAGTTCTAACAAATTAATATTAAATATAGAAAATAAATAGCTACTTCAGTTTGTTACAAAAAAAGCAGCTATAATGAGTTATCTGAAGGAAAATCAATCAATGAAAACATTTTTACATAATTCCTGGGTATATATAGATAACAAATTGAGCTGGAAGCAATACATTCAACAACTTCTTCAAACAAAAAAACTGAATTCTGCAATATTCTCATTGAGGATAATAGCTGAGATAGAATCAAGGAAGTATATTTTACATATTTTCACTCCATACTCACTTATGACATCTCACTCCGGGAAAGCTCTTTACAAACACATAGGGTATTTAAATCACAAAAATGTGATCTAAGAATTATTTGTGGATCAAGCCCACGGATGTCGTGCTGAAATCTATTTAGAGGCCTAGGAGTACTTATAATGCCAGCATAGTATGTATATTCCCTGCTGTCATTTGTAGTGGAAAAATCCTGGACTATTCAATCTTAATACTGACATACATAGCCATAATCATCTATATTATTTCTATCATTTTTTTTTTTTTTTTTTTTTTTTTTTTTTTTTTTTTTTTTTTTTTGTCACAAGTCAATATCTCCCTTGATAACTAACCGAAATGTATTAATGAGGTATCAGTTTAAAGTTTATGGTTTCCATTTTATCACATCATATTTTAAGAAAGGAATTTTTCTGAATTCAACCCTTTAAGGGTAAAAAATGTCAATATTTCTGAAATGCTATTTTATGTTCCACAAACCATTTATCTCCCTGTATTCCTACCCGAAATCGATAAATGTATCATTTTAAAGATCAAGATCTCAGCTTTAGTGACATCATATATCAAGAAAGGAATTTTTCTGAATTCGAACCTTAAAGAGGCAAAATTATCAATATTTCTGCAACGCATTTATCACGAGGCATTTATCTCCCATGATATGTAACCGATACAGATAAATGAGATATCATTTTAAACATTAAGATCCCCACCGTGGTCACATCATATTCTAAGAAAGGAATTTTTCGAAATTCGATCCTTAAAGGGCAAAATTACCATTATTTTCATAACATATTTTTTCACGAGATATTTATCTCCATTGATATCTAACCGTAATCGAAAACTGAGGTATTATTTTAGAAATAAAGGTCTCCACTTTTGTCAAATCATATTTTAAGAAAGGAATTTTTCCGAATTCGACCCTTAAAAGACAAAATTATGATTATTTCCATAACCTATTTTTTATCATGATTCATTTATCTCCCTTGATACCTAACCGAAATAGATAAATGGGCTATCATATTAATGATTAAGGCCTTCTGCTTTGATCACATAATTTCTTAAGAACGAAATTTTTCGGAACTTGACCCTTGAAGGAGAAAAAGTGATAACTGTGAGAGTAGGGCGCATGAGACAGTTCACAGCCTAGCCCTAGATAGGAGTAGCACATATCACAGAGATATTAAAACTATTTCACTGGCGTCGACTTTTGTTATGCACCTGCCTCATCAGTCATCACCAATATATGCCTTGTGCACTCCTATGACACTCTTCACCCTCCTTCTGTCTTCCAATGCGTCCCATTCCGGTTCTTTTATCATATCTGTTACTGAATGCGTTCTGCGATAATTTCCTTAAAGAAATCTAGCAGCCCTTCTTTACAACTCCCGTATTTGATAGTCGAAATGTGGGTCCCATACTACAGTACCATATTCAAGCAATGGTCTGACCAAAGCTTTGTAATCCAACTCCTTTACTTGTACATTCCCTCATCGCTCTCTCCAACAAATGCAGAAATTGAAAACTTTTCCCACTATCTGTCCAATGTGTTCTGCCAAGTTATGCTTGTTATAAAATGTAATGCCAGGATACTTACATTTCAAGTCTTCAATAAGCAATTCTTTCCCCATCTTATAGACATAATGAACCCTTACTTTTTTTTATTTGTGTATCCAGTGCATTTATCTTCATCCCATGTTTACCAACCCAACTAGATATCATGTCCCAATCACCCTGCAACTGTTTACAATCTTCAACTGTTTTGATCCTTTTATATAGCATTATGTCATCTGCAAACAATTTAATTTCTGAAAGTAAACAATCAACACAATTATTCTTTAGAATAATAAACAGCAATGCTCCCAATACGCTACTCTGTGGCACTCCAGTTTTTACTTCCACTTCTTTTGATACTGCATTTTCTACCCTAACTTTCTGTTTTCTACCTTTCAAAAATTCTTCTACCCAGAAAATCACTTTCTGATCCACTCCAATAGATTTTACCTTATTTACCACCATTTAATAGCTCACCCTGTCAATAGCCTTTGAGAGAGGGTCATGGGAGTGTACAAGTCGTATACTGGTCATGAGACATGGAAAGATATTGGTGTAGGTATGAAAAGAAGTGCATGGAAGGGAAAAGATGATCATGACCACAAGCTGGCACTCGATTTCAGACACAAGGGTGTGGAAAAATTCTGTTTTTTAGGAAAGGGTATCAGGGATTGGAATAAGTTAAAAGGGAAATGAAGAATAATTTACTGAAAACGTTGAAATAATTTAAAGTTCAAATTTGTGAAGGGCAAATGTAGGTGGGTGCAGGAAAATGGGGAGATGGGTGTGTAGGGAAATTGCCACCGGAGCGTGTGCACCATTGCAATTAAATTAAAGAACTAGTACTGCACTATCAATTTGACCTACCTTGTCCATTTCATCTGAAATATCTGGCATATACCCCACCAACTGAGATTCACATGAATATCCTTGCCTAAAGCCATGTTGCCTACTTGAAAACCACTTATGCTCCTCACATATATTTCTGATGTGGTTGCATATCTATCTCTCCATTAATTTACCTACCACTGATGTCAAGCTAATTGGCCAATAATTTTCGACTCTATTATTGTTAACTGTGCAGAAAGGGATAACCTTTACTGGAGCTTCCTTATTTCACAAGAAATAAAATTTTATCTACGAATACCTAACTACTTTAAATACAATCTGAAAGAGTTTTTGCTTCAGAAGCCATTTTACTCCGTGGAAGAATTTTCTTCTTGGAATTTGACAACTAAGAGTGACCGAAAAATACTGTATAGTTGACGTATGGAAGGGTAAGGTGAAAAAGTTGTCCAAAATTACTAAAATCAAGTATGGTTTTTCTTTATATTGAAACCGTTTACAAATGTAGCAATTAAATTATCTAGAAAATTCACTTGTACGAGGTGTGGCTGTAAAATAACGAGACTGATGCTTCTACAGAAGCATTACACATCCGCCAAATGCTAACGACTAATAGCTGAGTATTGTGAAACCTTCTCTTTCAAATGCAGAACTTCCAGTTTCTGTAAACAAATCAGTCTTGCCGTGTCCTTCATGTGTATAAGAGTTGTTTTATTTAGCCGGAAAAATAGTAGTAGAGCAAAGAATTGTCATGAATTGCCATGAAATTTGGGTGGAAGATCGTCAAATTGAAGATGATTCACGCTCTGGTAGAGCTGTAAAAGTAGCGATGTATTCGCTACTGAGTAACGGTTTCGTCGCCTTTGTGAGTATCCGAATCGTTACTCACAAATTCATTTCGTTACTTGCATGTTTCGTTACTCGCATTTATCATATAGATACGAACACGACGTTTTCTCAGCACGACGTATCCTGCGCCATGGAGGAGCTGGAAAAGTTCGCCCAGCGATTGAATGAGCAGACGTTTGTTTTGAAATTAGTTGATTTAAGTGTGCTGTGATTGTGATACCAGGTATTATTCTGAAGTATGTGATATTCAGCGTAATAAATCAAATGTACGAACAATTTACGTAAATTTACTTTACTCAATGAACAATTTACTTGAACTAATGAAGTCATTCATGCGATGCTAGTGTTCAGTTGTATCAGAAGTAATGTGACATAGCAATCAATTAATTTTAAGAATAAAAAAAGAAAATCATCAAATAGAAACGCGAATGAGTGGGGAAATTACCACAGGTGTATGTGCTCTTTCGCAATTAAAAAACATATTTTGAATGTGAACGAAAGAATGAAGTTTGAACATCGTAGTATAAATACGTGCATGTTTGTGAGAATTTTTATTTGAATTCGTTTCGTTACAAATAAAAAAGTTTGTGTACATACACATTGTGCGAACATTATTTTAATTAATATTATTTACTATTAAGTCTTGATATTTTTAACGAGGTAACTAATTTTGACAATTTAAAGACTAATTTTGTAGTTTTTATTTTGTTTAACATTAAAATTTACTGTGCATAATTTCTAAATAGAAAATTTGAGATTTACTGTTTTTTCATTGATCGTTCATTAGTTAGGTTTATTGATTTGAAATATTTATGAAATTTGTTTATTTTAGGATTTGATACCTTCTCTTTTTTATAGTGTAATTTACAGTATAAAAGAGTTGTCTAATAGTTTGTGATATACATCTGTGCACTTGTTATGTTCTAGTAATATTTAATCAAATTACAATATGGAGCGCACGCTCTGATGGCAATTTCTCTGCAGACTCATTTTAACTTTAAATTCTTTTTGGTAAATTATTCATAATTTCTCTTGGTAACTTATTCAAATCCCTGACACCCTTACCTAAATAAGAGAATCTTCCTACACCATTGTGCCAGCTTGTGGTCATTGTCATCTTTTCCGTTCCAAGCATTACTTTTAATTCTTACACCAATATCTTTCCATGCCTCATCATCAATATACGCCTTGTACACTCCAATTATCCTCTTTACCCCCTCCTGTCTTCCAATGAATCCCATTCCAGCTCTTTATCATATCTGTTACTGACTGCGTTCTGCGATAATTTCTAGAAACAAATCTAGCAGCCCTTTTTTGCAGTTCCAGAATTCCATACACAAAGAACAATGACTTTACTCCTTTTGCCTGGTGTTAGTTATTGTATTATTGCCGCAGGATCCATGTGATCCAATGCGGCACTGGCTTTGATGTTGAATGTTTATTGTAATACCCCTACAGTAGGGGTGGCCAACCGGTCGATCGCGATCGAACGGTCGATCGCGGCTATTAATCCAGTCGATCCTGTCGAGGTTTCGTTTTCGGCGCGATGGACAAAAGGCGGGAAGGAATGGGACGCTGTCAATCCTCCAGTTGACGACGTTATTAATATGTTAATTTTATTTTTGTAGATCCTTGAAAAATGTGATACAAAGAAATCAAAAACTTATCACTTTCACCAAGAATGGTAACGGGATAACTACTTTACAGTGGTGAAAGAAAACTGTTGCTGCTCAATATGTAATACATAGGTTACAATACCGAAAAAAGGAAATTTAGAGAGACATTTAACACAATTCATAGTAAATATCAGACAGATTTTCCACCTAACTGCGACATAAGAAAAAGTAAATGGCAAGCATTGAAATTGCAATTAACAGTCCAAGAATACGTGTTTTCTAAGCCTACTGAGGAAAGTAAGGCTGCAACTGAAGCTTCTTTCCAAGTAAGCTACAGAATTGTACAAATCTGCAAAGCTTTTTCCGGTGGAGAATACATCAAGGAAATTTTAGAAGCAGTGTCAGATTCGCTGTTCGTGAATTTAAAAAATAAAAATGAAATTAAAGAAGCTATTCATGGTTTACAACTGTCTCGAGATACGCGCCGTATAGAAACGATGAGTGAAAACATAATGAACAACTAAAAAGAGATATCGTCCACTGCGTTGGTTTTCCGCTACAACGTGACTGGTCAACAGATATCACTGATACTGAACAATTACTTATTTTTATTCGGATGATCTGTGAAGATTTCTCGACGAAAGAAGAACTGCTAAGTATGATTTCCTTAAAAGGAAAAATTCGTTGCCCTGATATATTCAAAGAATTCAAAGCATATATTAGCAAGATTAATCCCTATCAATGACAACTGGTGGGCCTTCTGCAATGACAGGTATTCATAATGGTTTTATTGCTCTTTGTCACAAAGACGAAGAATTTTCAGACTTCATTAGATACCACTGCATAATTAATCAGCAAGTTCTGGCTAGTCAGAGACTAAACACAAAAAATGTAATGGATATTTCCTTCAGGATTGTAAATTCCATAATAGGAAAATCTCTCTTTATACAGAAATTAGATGAGAATGCACCAGATTTGGCATTGCACACTGACGCAAGGTGATTAAGACAAAGTAAGTTTTTGAAAAAGATTTCGAGATCTACTGGACGAAATAATAAAATTTCTAGAAGATAGGGGTGATGATTATCGGCAACTGCATGATTTAGACTGGCAAAATGATTTAGCACTTTTAGCAGATTTTACCGGAAAACTGAACACATTAAATCTGGAACTACAAGCCAAGAATAAAACATTAATAGATATTATAAGTTCTATTGCAGCATTCTAAAGACAAACAGCGTCTATAATAGTTGACATCAACAAGAAAAAATTCAACAATTTGTAAACATCAAGGATCATATGAAAAAACATCCTACCTACAATTCCATTCCTGATAACTGTACATGGCAGAAATTAAGGCAGTGGTATCAGACTTCGAAATTCGCTTCGGTGATTTCAAATAAATTGAGAAGTCGGAGGAATTCATCAGTTATCAGTTTAATAATTCCATTGATCATAGTGATATCTATGAAATAGCTAAAAAATTTGCAGATACATTTCAAATGGACCACATGATATTTCAAAACGAAATTATTACTCTGCGCTGCAACTTATTTCCAAAAGCAAGGTCATCCTCAGGTCTACATTTCTGGTCATTGGTTACCAACGAGAAATATCCAAATTTGAATAAATGTGTTGAACAACTTCAGTCGTGTTTTGGTTCAATGTATTTATGTGAATCAGGGTTTTCCTACAAAAAACAAAAAAAAAATAAACACCGTTCTCGCTTGGCAGACGCCCATACATTGGATTCTGTGAGGTTGGCAATATCCAACTACAAATCTGATTTTGTTAATCTAGATGGAAATGCTCAGACGCAATGCTTACACTAATATATATAAGTAGTTACTAAGAAAAATTTTCAGTTTAATGTTTTCCTTCTTAATAAAATAAAAATACAACAAAATTGTGTGCTGAACTATACTGTTTCATTTAAAATTTCAAGAAGTACGTCATTGGTCGATCGCACAGGGTTTCGTCAGCAAACAGTAGATCTTGGGTCTAATAAAGTTGGCCACCCCTGCCCTACAGACTACCTGTTTTGGTCGGCCTGACCATATCATCCGTAAAATCAGGTCTCGCATCCACACGAGGACTGATCTGTAGTCTGCTTTAGACAGTCGGTGCGAACGCACGGTAATCATGCCGCCTGTTTTGTCGAAACAACAGAGAGTTGCACTTGTTTTAGCGTTAAGTGTTAATTTAGAAAACAAAAGAAGAATATGAGCTAAAGAATGGCTTAAGAAAAGAAATGAATTTAGCCACATGAAGTTAATTAGAGAACTTGACGGTGATGATTATCGCAGTTATTTACGAATGGATTGCGAAAGTTTCATCGAGCTATTAAATTTAGTGAAACCTCTTATCACCATCATGAGAGAATCTGTTACAGCGGTAGAGCGATTAATTGCAACTCTTACGTATTTGGCAACGAGTAGGGAGTATGCTGATCTCAAGTTCAGTACTGCAATCTCTGCGCAATTACTGTCACAAATAATTCCTAAAACATGTGAAGCAATTTGAAAGGTTTTAAAAAACTTTATGTAGATAAAATTTTTTTTAATATAACCACTTTATTAAACAAATATGAAAAGGACAACTATTATTTTTAATTTTCACAAGAAGTATTTTTAATTTTACCAATCATATTAATATCATTTTTTCATGATCAAAAATTCTTTCAAAACTGTCCCTTCCCCTTCAAATACAGCATTTGGTTGTTGAGAACATTGTGCCGGAAAACTGTTATGTTCTTTAACAGATGTTTGTGGTGGTGATGCTAAATCTGGTGTTGTGATTGGGAATGGGTGCAGAGTGAAAAGATGGATTTTATTCGGGATGTAATATTTCCATGGTATTATCGCTACTTGGGGTGTCAGGTCTTGTATTGGCTACAAGTGTTTGCCTTGGTGAATTTGACTTAGGGGAATGCGACATAGTGTTTTTAGTAGAAATAGGTTTGGTTAAATTATTTTGTGGTGGTGGGACTGAACGGTAATCATTTGCATTACATGAATATGATTCCGGAGTTGGTATGTAAGGATATTATTGTTAATATTAATCGAAGATTGTATAGTTAACTGTTCCAATTTGCCATAAAATATAACTACCGAAATTAACTTTTCAGTGACACATTTTTGAAACTGAGTCATTTCTTTCAATTTTAATCCCATTGCTCTCCAGAAACTATCAGTGGAATTTTCCTCAGCAGAAATTAACCTTTATCAATCAGCTGTTCTTGTTTCTTCTGAAGGTCAGTCAAACGTCTTTTACTTTTGTGTATTTCTTCTTTTTCAGATGCCTAAAACAGAAAATGAATGGTTAAATATAGCCAGACAATATGAAATAATGTGGCAATTGAATCACTGCATCGGCTCGATGGACGGCAAGCAAATTGTTATTTTAAAACAAACGAGAAGTGGATCACTATTTTATAATTATAAGGGGACATTTAACGTCTTACTGTTTGCAGTCGTTAACGCCAATTACGAGTTCCTTTACTTGCATTCCGGCACCAACGGGAGTGTATCAGATGAAGGCACAAAGTTTTATAAGAAATTAATTGCAGATGAGCTGCAGCTTCCAGAAGCGTCATTGTTGCCTAGAACAAATCCATATGTTTTCATTGGCGATAATGCATTTGATCTGAATGAACATATCATAAAACCCTAGCCACTGAAAAGAAAAACACATGAAATTTCTAATTACGGACTTTCCAGAGCTAGAAGGGTCGTGGAAAACGTTTTCGGTATTTTGGCATCACGTTTCCGAGTATTCCAGAAACCTGTACAGGTGGATATTCAAAATGTTGATAGAATAATAATGGCCAGTTGTCTCTTGCATAATTATTTGATTAAAAAAACTGTAAATTATATTACAAATTCATGATTTGATAACGATGTTGAAAATGAGACATTACAACCAGGGCAATGGCGGCAACAGAATGAATTATTGCCATTTCAAAGAAAAGCCAAAGACCCGGAAAATCTTTGTATGCTTCCAATAATTCTACTAACACCCTTCGTTCAGTGACAGCTTCCTCCATTGTGACGTCACAAATAGATGTTTACTGTTCGCAGGTCTCTGAGCAACTGAGGTGAAATCGGCCTGACTAAATCATGTCACGCTCTACACGACCTGATCTGGACAGACCCTGACCAGATCGGCCGACTCTGCCACCCGACAAGGATTTATCAGGCGACAAGCCTACACACCATACGATATTGCTCCTGATCTGACCGTATCAGGCGTCAAAAACAATTACGAATCTAATCGCATGTTTGTCCTACACCTTTTCTATTGATTTAAAAGTTTGGATATTGGTATTTTTAAAATGAAACAATTAAAGCGGGAGTCAGTAGCACTCTGTCTGCAGGCCCGATTTGATGGTATGTCAACATTTATTTTAACAAATCTATCGCAAAAGACGAAGAATTTACAAAAATAAATGAAAACAGTTAGGAAGATAGTAGTGAATCCTCCTATTTAAAATCTAAATACTTTGATGTGATTATAATATCTGTTAAATACGTGTCCAATCATCATATCAGGCTTCTATGCAGGGTTTAGAGTAGGCTACTTTAAAAAAATAACCGTCATTAGTTATTGTCACTAGATATGTCACAGTCAGGTGAAAGGTTAGGTATTTTTTTGAATGCAAACAGGTGTTTGTTTTGAAATTAGAGTATTCTTTTGTATATAATATTCATTACGGTAAATCAAATGTACATTCAGAGGTATTCCGAACATCCATGTGCAAATTACTTTACTTTAAGTTTTATCCAAACGAGCAACTTACCTAAACTTATTTTACTAAATAAACAATTTTCTTAAACTTTACCTATTACGAACGACTCGATGCGAATGTGATGCTTCTGGTTAGTTTATATTGTATCAAAAGTATCGAAACGATACGATAGTAACGAAGTTATCCCGTACGCGACGTGACTCGATGGGATGCATCATGCTAGTGTTCGATTGTATCAAAAGTAAGGAGTATCGATTCGAAAGTAACGGGTACTGATTGGTTTAGTAACGAATACATACGGGTATAGAATTTCTCGTTACTTTTACAGCTCTACGCTCTGGTCATTCTTCCACGTCAAAAACGGATGAAAAAGTCGGTAATCTGATTAAATTTAACCGCCAGTTAACTACCCTTGAGGTTCTGGCTCAACTACTGAAAAAATAAGAAAGAAAACAGCTCAAATTGTGAATGAGCAAGCTGTGGGTTCTTCATTAAAACAACGTACTGGCTCATTCTGCATTGTCTGTGAAGACGATTCTATTGAAGTAAAGCAACCCAGTGTTAGACCATTCACATTATTTACACTATGTTACTTTTATTTATTTCATAAGTCAAATCTGCAATAAAAGGAACAATTTTAAGTAATTTAGAATTTGGAATTTCGAAAAAATGGGGAAGGAATTAACACTCCAATTTTAAAAGAATTTCTTTTTTTTTTTTTTTTAAAAAAAAGGGGGGGTAATTTGATGACTAGGGGAATTGCCACCGGAGCGTTAGCTTCATCGCAATTAAATTAAATTTCAGTCCGTAGAAGCTGTGATAGAAAAATCGGCACGCGTCTCGTAGAAGCTCACAGAAGATTTCCAGCACTGTTTCGAACAATGGAAAATTCATACGGAAAGTTGCAGGGATAGAGGAGGGTGTATATTGTAGATGATAAGACCTAGGTACCCATAATGTTACCAGAGACTGTTACAGTTCACTGGTGTTCAGAGGTCATGACCATGAGTTACTTGGGTTAGACTTCTGGGGAAATAAAAAAGAAAAAGTCAGTGTGTTGGCTACTTACCGTAGTGGTAAAATGAATGATAAAGATGAGACTCTTGGGGAGAAACTAAATTCATACTCAGAGTTCAGAGTCAGTGGTGGGGATTTGAACTTACCAGGTGTCAACTGGGTAGGAAATAAGATTAATAATACAAAAGAACAGAGATTTGTAAATACCTTTGTAAGAGAGGGAGGCTTTACACAAGTGGCTGAGCAAAAAACAAGGGGACCAGACATTGTAAGACCCTCAGCTGATACCAGGGGTGGTAGTATCGCTTTAGTGCCTTAACTAGCAGTTCTCTTAAAATGAAAAGTTCCTGACGAAAATGTTCTGACTGAATTTTATAATTTTGAATGACCATGTTGCCTACTTGGAATCTCAACTGAAATGCTTTACGGCTGCCACAAAGCTTTATAACCCAAAGCTGAGGAAAGGTTTCACTACGAAATCACAACAGTTCACTTCAAGAATAAATTTTAAATTTATTTTCAAAGTCACATTTATTAAAATAATGCATTAAACAGTTGAGCAGGCTATCGAACACTCGCTTCCAGAAAGTTGTAGGTTGTGGAGAGAAATAATACCGAACGTAAACCCCTTTTGTAAATTTATCAGTTCATGTTAACCGTCGCTGCTACACTATGGTACCGAAATCTCATCATGGCCGACATTGAGTACAAGTTTCCACCAACCGCCTTCCCGCTCCAAAACAAACTAACGCAGATTACCTTCACATAACGCTCCCGGAATAAAGAAAAGACGCCACGAGGTTGCGGAACGGCCTTTTATAGAAACCCCCCAAACCAGTGACGTAAGCAGCTGTACAACATCTTTTTGTCTCCGCGTGATAAAAAAGTGTGTATATTTCACTAAACGATCTAGATTATAAAAAATGTTCAAACTTTGACAGTGTGTAGACTTATCTGCTAGAAGTCCAGAGGATGTTTAGTGGGAAATGTCGAGTGAATAATTTAAAATTTTTGTTTAATTTTGCATAGTGATACTTCCTACGCAATTGGGGAATTACCTAAACGTTTAAATTTATTCAGTTCTTTCGTCATTCTGCTGAATTACAATTAACCTAAATGAAATTAGTGCCAAAATGTTCTACAAAAATTCAATGATGTAAATTATACCGAGATTGGTGGCAGGATAATGAAATTTCAGCTTAGACAAGGTTTGGTAAATTAACGGTTTAAAGTCATATGGTTGTTTATTAATAACTTTTTACATATTGCTTATATCTAAAAAGTAAAATTATCAGGATTTTCTTTGAATTTAGTTACGTGTTTTAAAAGTTATTTTATCTCTGGAAGTCTTTGAATTTAATCGTAAATAAATGTTATGTGTTGTGTGGTCAAGTGACGAAATAATTCTAAAAACTTATATAAAATCTGTTCTACTGCATCTAATGTTCTGAAATTTCAATGTTAAACTAGATTTTTAGTTCTTTCAGAAATCTACTTTTTAGTTCGGAAAATTACTAGGAATCTGTGATAAAAATTGTTAAAAGTGAAGTGCATTTATCGAAGTGTTTAAAAATTTATTTATGTTATTTACGCGGTCAGAAACTACGAAATTTTAATGAAATTACCTTCATTTTGAATTATTATAATTTTAAAATTACTTTATTTAACTTGAAAGTTTTCAGAAATGTGAAATGGTCATACATCAAAAATCTATTGTTTGGTAGTAAAAAAAAAAATGTATTATCCCACTTCAGGTTAGTATAAAGTTTCTTTTACTCTTATAAGAAGTTGGTTTAGTGCTTTTATTAAATGTTGTGTGTCTTTACTGCTTTTGAAATGGTTTAGAAATGGTGAAATGCTGACATAGCAGAAATCTATTGTTTGAAAGTTAAATCATTATGAATTATCGTATTTCAGATTAAAATAAAGTTTCCTTATTCTCATAGAAAGTTTATTTCATGGTTTTAT
Source organism: Vandiemenella viatica (assembly GCA_031002005.1). Classification (NCBI taxonomy): domain Eukaryota; kingdom Metazoa; phylum Arthropoda; class Insecta; order Orthoptera; family Morabidae; genus Vandiemenella; species Vandiemenella viatica. Next base: position 29,607 of record JARYHS010013351.1, on the reverse strand, counting down.
TAAATGTTGGAAGTCTTTACTTCTTTTAAAATGGTTTATTTAGTAAATTAGGTTGGGGTATCAGCTTCTACATAAAACATTCCTCCCATAACCTGTGTAAGCCAATGAAACTATCTGTTTACTTTAAATTTACTTCCTCCCTTACTCTTGAAGCTAAGGAACTTGAATTTTCTAAAATTCTAATGCGCTTGGAACATGTTGGATATTTTCCTAATAAAGCCAGATGATAACCTAATCGGGTGTCAAGTGACTGAAGGAATAAGTGAATATAATGCAGTTGTGATGGATATAAGGGGATTCAGCAAACCAGTGGCCGGAATTGAAGGGGGAAATAGATACAATTATAAAAAGGCACAAATCTTAGATCTGAAAAGATATTTCAGGGTTAATTTTATTAAATGGAGGAATGGCACAGGTAGTGGAGACAAAGTTGGAAGAATTCAAGGAAATAATAAAAAATGGGTGAAGAAATGTTTATTCCAAAACAGAGAATAAAGAGAAGTACAGAATCTTCATACCATAACAGGGATTTCAGGAGGTTAAAGAGATTGGTAAGACGAGAACATAACAGACTTAAGAAACAGCAAGGCAGTAGGGAAGTCAAGAAACAACTATCCAAGGAATTAATAATGTCAAAGAAACTGGCTAAGGATGATTTTATGAAGAATATTATTGGTGCAGGGGGACCTTTGACTGATGCATCTAGATCTTTATCTAGCTACATCAGGAAACTGAGGGGAAGAGAGGGTATTGTGACAATTATAGATAAGGATGGGGAAGAAGTAACTGAGGATTTGAAAAAAGGCAGAGTTATTAAGTAACTGGTTCAGTGAGACCATTAGGGACATTGATTCAGCGGTTATATCTGAAAACGAGCCTATCTGCACAGTTGAAGGTGAGCAGATTAGAAAATTTGAAATTAAATCTGAAGATATAATGAAAGTACTAAGGAATCAAAAGAGCGTAAAGGGGCCGTTGTTTGTAATATTACTACAGATGTCTTAATGATAGTAGGATGGGACATTGTACCTTACCTTGAAACATTATTTAAGTTGAATCTGGATACTTGTTGTTAACCAGAGGACTGGAAAAGTGCGATAGTAGTACTGGTCCGTAAAGGAGGGGTGACAAACAGGGTTGAAAATTATAGGCCAATCAGCTTGACATCAGTGGTAGGTAAATTAATGGGGAGATTAATAATGAACCATATTAGAAGTGTCTCTGAGGTGAGTAAATGGATTTCAGGTCGGCAAGATGGCTTTAGACAAGGATATTCATGTGAATATCAGCACGCTATATGCAAGATATTTCTGATGAAATGGACAGGGGAGGTCAAGTTGACAGTGTAGATCTTTGAAAGGCCTTGGACAGAGTGAGCCATAAAATGGTAGTAAATAAGGTAAAAACTGTTGGAGTTGATAAAAAGGTGATTTGTTGGGTAGAAGAATTCCTAAAAGGTTGAACGCAAAATGTTAGTGTAGGAAATGCAGTATCAAAAGAAGTAGGAGCGAACATGGGAGTCCCACAGGGTAGTGTATTGGGACCAGTTTTATTCGTTATTCTAATAAATTATTGTGTTAATGGTTTACTGACAGAAGTTAAGATTGTTTGCAGATGACATAATCTTATATAAAAGTATTAAAACAATATAAGACTGTAAACAGTTGCAGGGTGATCTAGATAGGATAACTAGCTAGGTGAGTAAACATGGGATGAAGATAAATTCAAAGCAGAGCCAGCTTTTTAGGGTACACAGATAAAAAACTAAAGTTGATTATGATTATAAAGTGAGGGGGTGCTACTTATTGAAGACTCGAAATGTAAATACCTTGGCATAACATTTGATAGCAAACTTAGCTGGGTAGGAAACATTCGACAGGTAGTAGGGAAAGGGTTCAAAATCCTTAACCTGTTGGAAAGAGTGATGGGATGCACTAGAGAAGAAAGGAAATTAACTTTGGTCAGGCCACTGCTGTGAAAATGGTGGTGTAGGTTGGGAACCACATTTTCGGAGCCATATACAGGAGTTGGAGAAGGTGCAGAGAAGGGCTGCCAGATTTGTCTTTGGAAATTACCGCAGAACACAATCGGTAACTAATATGATAAAGGAGCTGGAGTGGGATTCATTGGAACATAGAAGGAGGATGAAGAGAATCATGGGAGTGTACAAAGCCTATACTGGTGATGAAGCATGGAAAGATATTGGTGAGAAAATTAAGAGAGGTGCTTGGAAGGGTAAGGTTGACCATGACCACAAGGTGGCATTTGATTTCAGGCATAAGGGTGCGGGAAAGTTTTCTTTCGTAGGAAAGGATGTGACGGACTGGAATAAATTGTCAAGAGAAGTAATGAATAATTTACCGGAAACACTGAGAGAATTAAAAGTAAAAATTAGTAGAGGGCAAAAGTAGGTTGGAAGAGGAAAGGAGAAACGGGGGTGTGTAGAGAGTTTGCCACCGGAGCGGTCGCTCCATCGCAATTTTATCAATTATTATTATTATTATAAATTCAAAACAATTTTTTTTTACATTGGTAGTCTCGTTATTTTATGGCCACACCACATATTTAGTAACTAACATGTCATAATATGTATTTGAAAATTATGGTGTAATTTCGTTACACTAATGGGTTTTTAATAGGCTTGCAACTAATATGCCGTAATCCGCCACCTTTTTCTATTCATCCAAATACCGAATACTTAAGAGAGAAAATGTAGTTACAAAACTAATCGTGCATAATCAACTTCCACGGTGTCAAAACGAAACTAACAGACACATTAAATATCTATTCATTTTTATCAACATAATTGAAATTTAGGAACGGAAGATTGTGATGCAGAAAATTAATTTTTGTGCATTGTCAGTCAGTAGTAGTTACGAGGTGACAGCCTGCATTTAATAAAATGAAGATCATAATTTAATCTTTTCTTCGGAGACTTAATTAGAGCGAAACTACTGCACGTCTAGACGTGAAATCGAATATAATAATTCAAAGTCTTCTGTAGAAGAGTCGTCAATTATTATTTTTACAAAAATTTAATGAATTGCAATAGTTTTTATTAGTAATATACACGAATATAAGTGCTACCATAGAGAATTCAGTTTACATTAACTTACTCAATTTCAAGAGAAAATTCATGAATGTAACTTAATGTTTATAGTTGAATAGTTAAAATGAGTATGATTGGATTCAGTCTTTTGAAGAAAATTTATTTACGATTACGAAGAGCTATTCCTTCGTGACAAGATGAACTATTTGGTGGATTGGTTATTTATTATATGGGGGGATATCAAACAGTTACCGCAAGTTAATGACAGTCTACTTTACAGTGACAAAATTCAAGGAAATTAATTCCTCTTAAAAGGTAAATTATTATTCACATTAAGAATTCAAAAATATTTTTCTTATCCGTATCATTCCGACCAAATCAATCCCAACAAATTTTTCGAGATATACTTGATCGTATTATGTATGGAGGGACTATAAAAAATTAATGACACACAGTCTACTAACTTTTCCATTAAGAGAACGTAATTTTTTAAATGATGCCTCACAGTTTGCACTGGGATCCAGTAACGAGCGGTCATGCCTCGCTCGCGGCGCCCAAGGACACAAGACATGTGCGCTGAGCGTGGGGCGCAGTCCCTCCATCAGGGAGTTCATGCGGCGCACAGCGTGAACCAGGTGGCATGCAACTCAAAGCGTCAGTCTCCTCCGTGCAGCTGAGGAGGTAGGTCGGGACTAGATAGCTGTCCCGATTAAGAGGTGCGCTTCCCGCCTGCGCAAGGTACCCCCAAGCGCCACCAGGGTGCAGAGGAGGCCCAATGCGTACGGGAAGAGTATAGCGATTTTCCCCAGTCACCGCCAGTCTATTGCGCAGTTCCCCCTCCAGTATGCCCAGTGGTCGAAGGCAGGATACTGGCAACCAGAATAGTCAGTCTTCTCAGATGAACGGAGAGGGAAGGTCTGGCTCAAGTGACTGCCCGACAGGAGTGGGGCAATGCTCGCCAACGCAAGGTGCGCGGAAAACCCTTAAGGGTGCAGTGGTGAGCCAGCACGGGCATGTGGCGCGGAGAAATTCACCACTGTCTCCACCAGACACAAGTGTGAGTAGTTCTGGAAGTCATGTCGTGCCTCCAAGCGAAGCCGAGCAACGCCAACCAATGCAATCGACGCCAAGAAATGTAACTAAAAGAAAGGCTAGAAGAACCCCCTAAAAGAAAATTACGAACAGCGAGGAAATTTTCGAAGCATGTCGTAAATTCAACGAGAAAAAACCCCGGGAAACAGCCGAAAGCATGCAGATGACACTACACCAGAACTATTCATTGCGAAGAAGCTCCAACAGCACCAACAATGAACCTGTCTGAAGCCAACGAAACCCAAGCCGATACAAGACAAGAAGACACGAACGAGATGAAGAGAGACAAGACACGTCCTACCAAGGCTTCACCTTTGTATACAAGATGGTAGACTTGTCTAAAAGCACCGATATTTCAGGCGACTAAGAAGACACCCCGACGTGTACCCCACAGTCGCAGACGCCACCAGGCGTGAGCCGACAAGGGGTTTCCAAGCCGACAGCAAGTTTATAGGCGCCATCAAGCCTGTTGACAATACACCGCCCCGATTCCCCAATCAAGGAAGGGCCCGCTGTCGTACCGGTTGACAGCAAATGGGGTGCCATCTTTGTACGACCGGCTGGCATGGCAGCGTACATTAGAGTACTACAAGAAAATGACATCCTGTACCACCCGATACTGACAGGAAAGCCCAAGCCCACTCAAGAGCAAAAGAAGCAAAAAGAGTCAATACTGCTCAGTGCTTCCGTTGACAATCCTGGGGAGACAAGGCCACGGACTGCGACGAAGAAGAGCGCTGTGTCCGCTGCGATGGTGGGCACAGCATCAAGAGTTGCGACCGGCCTCGAGACGCTACGGCAACATGCGCGAACTGCTTGGGGCCACATGCAGCATTCCATTGCCTCTGCCCAGTCAGACACGGACCCAAGCGCAGTCAGCAACAGGAAAAGCAGACAAAGCGCCAGGTGCAAGCCAAGAAAAACGCCTGGGGAAAGAAAAGGAAGAAGAAGAAGACGACCGCAAGACCAGAAACAGCCTGTTGTGGCACGCAGAGGGATTACGAGAGGGGCACTGTCCCTCAGAACTCACCCCCACCTAGCAAGTCGCAACAGCAACCAGTCTGCACCACGAGTCACACGCACACACCACCCTCCAGCAAGCCAAGGTCATGCGCCGCCCAGATGAGTCACCGCGTAAGTACGGAAACCAACCATAGACACAACGGCAGGTGTGAGCCATATTCCAGTCATTCACGCCAAGAATCGGGGATCAGCAGCCAAGAACATATGACCCTGGCCAGGATAGTACAGCTGCTGTTGCAACTCATATCGACACTAATACCCTAGAAGTATAGGAAACTAAATTAAGGATTTATGTCCACAGAAAGTTAAGGAGTCACGTCCGAAATCCAAAATAAAACTACCGATAGTAATATATAAAAACCCCAAATTAATAGTTTAAATAATAAAGTTTTGTTAAAATAAATAAAACATTTCCCTGGGAATGAAAAAAGCAATAAGCTCTACAACAGCTCGTCCCTGGCCCCCAGCCAGGGGAATGAGATGTTAAAATAAAACTAATGATCCCTTTAGACTATTTGTAACAAAAAAAGATGTTGAAGAAATTAGTCATCAAAAATTAAAATAAGTGCATCAACCTGTTGCTGATATTCCAGCTGTTCACAATTGTTCTACAGCAAAATCAACAAGTGCTGACTTATTACATGAACAGGAGCCATTTACAACTTTGTCTGTTGGATCTGAAATTATGATACGCTGAAATTTGTAGGTCGAAAAAGGATTATTAATGGAGCTTTAGTTTATGTTGAGGAGATTATTTGCTAAGAAAGTCCGCCTGATCAAGTGACACAAGTGATAGTCGTTCGTTTTGAATATTATTTTCACTATACTAATAGAAATGGTGTTTATGTTCCTATTCCACCGACCGCTTAATTTTGTAAAAGAGGGAATATCACTTGTTCCAAAAAAAATCCGTTACAATTATCTTTCGCAATAATAATTCATAAATCTCAAGGTTTTACATTGGATAAAGACTTTGTAGATTTGTAAGAAAAAGAAACTTCTTTTGGTTCAACACATGTTGCGATATAGAGGGTAAAAACTTTAGAATGCCTAGCTTCAACTAGAATTAGTAATGTTAAAAATTAGAGTATGTTAAATTTTAGAAAACGGAAAGAAAATCAAAATATAAATTTTTACATGATTAAAAAAATTAAATAAATTGATATTTTTTAAATATTTAAAGATTGCGTCTTATTATAAACGTGCGTAATTCTTTTTGTCAATAAACTAAATACACGGTTTTTGATAATATTCCATGAAGTTTAAATATTAAAATTCTAATGATTTTTATTTAATTTCTTTAATTGCATATAATATTTCTTATAATAAAACCACAAAGCCATGCTTTTAGTCAGTCTATTCAAGCATAACACTGGAAGGCACAAATTTTCCCAATTCCCCAAATTGTCACTGGCAAACGTTAAGGATGAAGACATTTTGGCGTATGTTCAACATTTAACCTGAATACCCTTCTCACAGACTTAAAAACGAGGTTTGTGGATGTTTTGACTATCAAAATACCACACTCGGTTATAGATCCACATGGTGCCGTTGAGGAATCGCAAATCGAAATAGTTACTTAAGGTACAATTCAGAAAGTGGTATGAGCAGTTTAGGCTTCAGAAAGATATACCTGTTGCTTTTTCTGTATTATGAACTATCACAAGACAATTTTTTCATCTACACACTACATGGAAAGAGTTTTAAGCGCAAGTAACCGATATTCTTAAAAGAAAAAGGAATTTTCGACAAATAACTCAACGTCTGTGTTTGAAGTCATACTTCAAACATATCAAAACAGGCACATAGTGATAGAAGGTAACTAAACTTGAGCAGGCGGACGAGAGACAAGCGCAGGAACACAAATTTTCGTGCCAAGGCGGTCGAATACTTTTACCGAAGATTCAACTATTCGGCCAGGAAGTCTGCAGAATATTCGGTATGCGGCGTGTAGTCGAATATACTCTTCGTTGCAAGTCAAGTTTATAAGTAATTAAATGGTCATCAGTTTTTGGTAATATTATTAATATTGTTAATTAGACGAACCTCTGTGGGTACACTCGATGCCGTGCACAAATTTCCCCAATACCACGCCACGCGGATATGACGTCGAAACAAATGCACCGTTTGTGAGATGGATGCCGAAGAACGAATTTCCCGTAAACTTTTTTCTCTTGGTCCAGGCCGAATTTCTACCTAACCACGACCACTTTCACAAAACGAACCTGTTTCAGGTTGATGTGAACCCTGTACCGATAATTTTTGTGTAATTTTGCAGTGCTGCTACACTCGATGCTGTATACATGTATCGTTTCCGCGTGCCGGGGTAGTGGGGAGATTTGTGCATGGCATCGAATGTACTCACAGACGCTCGTTTAAATATTGTATGTACTGTTCCATGTGTGTAGTAACTAACATGGGATATTTGCGAATTACGTTGGATATTTATTGTAATCTTGGGTTTTTAAGTAACTAACCGCCACAGCGAGGCAGAAAATCGTTAATCCGTTATTCGTTAATTAACGAAGTTAACAAATTTCAGAAATTTAACTTTTAAGTTAACCTAAAAAAACATTAACGTTCTTCTTAACTTCCGTTAACTTTAGTCTGTTACATTGGTTGTTGATGGCATTTCGATTGTTTGAATTGTGCGCCACGGCACACTGGTACTTTCCTCGAGTCGAATAACGAACGAATCAGGTAATACGAAGTGCGAGTGCAAGTATGATGCATATATCTGTTATGTTAGATTGTTGAATTTAGCGTTTGTGTGAGCAGGAACGCTAGAGTGGTGGTGTTAGTATTTTACATCTTCAAACCGACACTCAGTATTTATTTCAAATTCGATCAGTGATTAATTTTCAAATATTTACAACCCAACGAGGAATATTATGCTTCTTTTTAGTTCATGTTGATTTGCTGTTTATTAGTGAAATTAATTAAACTGACATTCGTTACATGATTACATGATGAAAACTGAAGATTTAGAATGTGTTATTTAAAACAACACTAGCAATAGCAACGAGAAGATTAAAAATCATTGGCCACATTTATGCGATTATGTTACATTTAAATCAAGATTGGGAGGGCACTTCATTTATGAATGCAAACTGTGTCTGCCTAAACTTTCTACAATCAAGGCTCACGTTTCTAGTCTTAATAACACATGAAGAGTATGAATATGTCCAAAGACTTACAGTTTGAAGAAAAAGTAAAAGCAGCTTCATCTCGTGGGAAAAGGTAAAACAATGCAAAGCCTTCTTCCAAGTGCTGTGGATTCTTCTGACGTAGATGGCAACACTAGTGATTTACGCAAAAAGTAATGGTCGGATTTTGATGGGGTTTAGATGCACGGGTAAAAAATAATATGTTTAATATGTTCCATATTGATGTGACGTCGGAAAACTGATAAATTTACCAAATTAGTATTACTTATTACTTGTACGACATTCACTCAAGAACTACTATTCATATTTTGATGGAGTTTGAATATTGTACAAGCCGTGCTTCGGCTGGCAATGTAAGGTATGTTCCATTTTCATTTGAAGTCAGAAAATTGTGGAATTTACCAAGTAAGTATAATAATTAAGTACAATTTTTCATTGGTCTAGATTCACGGATAAACGACTGGTAGCATTTATCGATTAATCTCCTGCCCGTGGATCAGCAGATAACATATGATATGTTTCATTTTGATGTGATGTTAAACAACTAATTAATTTAAGATAATTTTTTTCTGAAAGTAATTTGCGCAAACAATACTAGGGGTGTATGATTGGATTTCATAGAATAAGTTATGTTTTGATTTGACATCAAGAAGCTGAGTTATTGAAGCAAAAGTGTGCACAAAATAGAAGCCACTTAAAGGTAAGTTACTTCGCTAAGTCGAAATGTTTATAGTGATTTCAGCTTATCGGTGGTATCTTATTATTCGGAGGAATGACGTTATTGTTTGTAGTGAGGCTCTTCACACGAGAAGAATTTGCACTGAGTGAGCCACAGAGGCCTTGGATCGTGTTGCTCTTGATGATACTAGTTTAAAAGAGACGTCTGTACATTAACAATCCACGCAAACGTTGTTGCGGCTAACTGCTAATCAGTAATACAGTTGCTACTATACAGTTAATAGCGACCATGACAATTTATAATTATATAAACAATCGTTTTCGTAAGATGGATAAGATTATATGGAAACGAGGAAGTTCTCTGCGCGGGCAGATCCCTTTTTTGGTGAAAGAACCAAGCCAGCTTTTATTACGGCGAGGAAGTAAAACTGTGTGTTTTACATTTCGTTTTGCTCGTTTATGCTCAGGTCTCAAACTACCTCTCGGAAGTTACTATAATCCCAACATACAGAGTGCTGAAAGTGGCTTTTCAATCCTTTAAATTAAGTTTCTTTAATAACTAAAGTGCATCCGCATGTCCATTAGCGACTTCAACCTAATCTCTGTATATCAGAACATCATTAGAGACATAAATGATAAAATTCTGTCAGCCAACATCGAACAAGAACTTTTTATAGTTAAACATATCTAGTTCTTAATTTTATTTTACTTTTTTTTTTTGGCAAGGATCGTCTCATATCAGCGATGGAGGTGTTAGTTTTTTTTAAATAAATGAACCTGTGGTCGAAAAAGAGGCTCCAACGTTGGCCTTCATAATAGAGTATAAATGCTGAAGTCCTGTAAGACATTGATTATATTTGATGTAGCGTTTCAGTAACAGGCAGAGTGAGATCCTCCCCCCACTTTTATTACATTATTTGTCTCATGCATTTCTGATGGAACCATCCTGACATTCGTCTGGAGTGATTTCAGGAAATTGAAATCAGGATGGCCTGATATGGCATCGAATTTGCGTCCTCCGAGAACTAGGCCCGAACGTGATCGCTCACCCGTCAGGCTCCGTTTTCCATTCACCTTTTCCTTTCTATTATTTTATACGAAAGGTACTGAGTCGCGTTATTTTCGCTGTTCGATTAACGAAGGATTCTTTAATTATTTCCGATTAGTTTTCGTATCTGCAAGGTGCAACGTGATCTGTCAGATAATGTAGCAACGCCTGCTGTCTCTCTCCTAAGCGATGGTACAATACAACCATATAATCCAATACATTCATTTTTCATTGATACCAATATAAGAGGTTGTGGAAAGTTGTCAATTTACAGATACACAATTGCATATCAAAATAATACATACACCAGGAGATGTACAGTCATAGCATACATGGTACACTGAAATGAATTCTTAACTCCTGTGAAGAATTCATTTAATCAATACGCCTGGAAAGTCTCCACTCACTTATTACATGATACATTAATTATGTCAACTACATTTACACATATTACTGGCAGTTTATTTTGTAGATACCTTAGAAATAAATTTTTCAACTGAATATTAGGACTTGTGAATTGAAAATTCTTTCAATGTTTTCCTGAATTTATTCTTATCTTCTGCTAGACATTTAATACGTATGTGTTGGGAGCTAATTGAAGATATGTATCCCTGAATATCGGACCCCTTTTTGAACAAATGACAACGACTTGTAACCCTTGTGAAGATCATTTTTACTTCTAGTGCCATAATTGTGTATTTTACTATTTGTTTCAAACAAAGTATAATTTGTTACTACAAAGGACATTAATGTGTATATATGCTCAGCCACTAATGTTAAAATCCCTCACTTCTTGAACAGCTCTCTACATGTAGTTCTATTGTTAAACCCACACATATTTCTAATTACTCGCTTTTGGGCTCTGAACACTTAATAATAATAATAAGAAAAGCAGTAGCACCAACACCTAAAGGAGATTGCTGATGGCAGCAGTCCCCCCTGCCCCTCGCTGGATACGTTCACGCATACAAATTTCATTAAATTATCTACAGTAACCTCAGAAAAAGGGTACATAACTAGGAGTCTGTTTTTTAATTTTTTATTTTCTTTACTTTTGCTTGTTCACATGTGAATATTAATGAAAATATACTATATATTTTAATGATATTAAACAGACACTAAAACACACGATGACTGTGCTGAAATGTTGTAGAACAGTTTATGCGAGAAGTTGCAACGTATATGTGGTAATAACCAATAAGATTGTCGTTGCGACGGTTCGACTGAGAGACTTTGCGACCGACTTAAGGTGTATGGCCTGCTCAAGCGACACTTTACCACGATGCAATCATGGAGGTAGTCTTTTCTTTGCTCCATGGGAGCAATACCTCCATGTTGTTTACTTCACTGCAATTTGTATAATCTCTGCCTTATCTAATGGTTATAGTCTGTGACCTGCTATGACTCGTGTTGTTGATGCATTCTCTTGGCATTTCTGTCTTGCCATGTCGGATGAGTGTGTTGGTGTTAAGTGTTGACGACATCGTTTCGTCATCTTCAAAATTAGACGTTTAACATATGTTCCGTCAATATTTATTTGTACCCGTCTCATAATTTGTGTTTGTAAGATGCCAACTGTTTGTTTATAACTTTAAAGGGATATATATATATTTTCTAACATCTTGTGCAGTTCTAAGAGTGAAAGAAAAAGTAAAATCAATTTGTTGTACTGTTATATTATTAATAATATGGAAAGCTCCTTACTTGATCACGAACGGTTGGCATCGAGTAAAGGGACCGATACGTTGGATGTAAAAATTAATATTGGTGACCGCACAGATACAAAACATCCTGAAACTTTGGACAACGCGTTGTTTGGTGCCGGTGACAGTAATCAGAATCCTGTAGGAACAGCGCAGAAAAATGTGTCTGCTGATTTTATTCAGAAGGAATCTGCCAACATTGGTGACTTTGGTGGTAGTGGGAAAAGGAAACGTATGGATAGCCCAGAAAGTATATGCAATCCCACAGAATTTGAAGCAGAAGGTAGGCCTGTGTGTTTACAGTTTGCACAATATGTTCGTAAGCGCCCCTGTGCTAACATAATATTTTTTAAATGGATAAAGGAATCTAGTCTACTGTGAATATTTATTTGTTCAATTGTCAACTCTCACGAAATATTCGTATGTAGTGAGAAATTTTATGAACGTCAGTTCTATAAACTTGTATTGATTCCAGATATATGCCATGATATATATGCCTTATTATATGAAATTGATAATTTCATTAGTAGCTTTTTGTTTTAAACCTTTCATGACTCATACAGTTATGTGTGCTCTAATACTTGAATTTAGGAGGCGTAGGCTCAGATCCCTAGCTGACCATCCAAGGTTTTGTTTTTCTATGGTTTCACAAAATCGTTTTGGGCAAACACGGGGAAGGTTCCTTTAAAAGAAAGTTGCCAAATTTATTCCAGTTCCTTGCCCCTCCCCCTAATCACATATTGTCTCAGCCTCAATGTTGACAAGCTGTGAAAGCCCAAAACATAAATAAATAAATCCTTCATGAACAGTATAAAAAGCAATTCACAGGGTGGGAATGATATAGTAACTACTAAATGTTTGTCTGTTTGTAAGTATATGCCCTAAAGCTGCAAAAGTTACATTCCAATACCTGTTTCTGCAAGCCTGTATTTCACTTTATATTCTAACCAGTGTTCTTACTGTCAAACTTCATACTTCTGAATGTTTGCGTTGGTTATGCCACCCTCCTCCATTATAAATAGTTTTCTTCTATGCAGCAATAAATAACTTTCATAAATCAACATTTTGTGTCCCTCTACAAGAATCTTATCTCATGCCTAATATGAATCTGCAGACACTCATAAATTTATTCAGCATCAGTGCTTAGAATCATCTCTTTACAAATCCTACCTCACAGTTGATTTCAGATCTTATTGTATTGTCTCCACAAGAAAATTTCAATCTATAATGTCTTATTATTTCTTTTAGAGCCTGCATTGCCCAGCTCCTTAACATTCCACAACTGCTTTGTTTACTATGCACCTCTCCTTCCTCTGGTCTTAATCCTCCTCATTGGCGCAGTCATTAATAAACTTGTCTTCCACCTCTCTCTCAGGACCCTAGTTTTATGTCTGTTCTAAATGTCACAAGGTCCCACTTTTGCTCGAACATCAAATTCGACCATATCTCTCTTCTCTTGTGAGAGACTCATTTCCTATGCATGCCAATGGTTACTCTATCTTTACTTGTTTGTGTCTTCTAATTGCATCTTTTGTTTCACACCAAATTCTGTGTATTAGATTTTCTTTTTTTACCAGGGGAATTTCCTCCTCTATTTGCTACTGGAGGATTTTCTTATCAGCATCATCAGCACATCTTCTATTCTCCAGTAAATTACCAGATGAAAAAATTTAAGATTATATCCACATTCCCTCAGTCAACATCAAAAACTGTATGTAGTTGTATTTTTGCTAAATATGTAACCAAATCTTGTTTTATTAGTGGAAAGTTAACATATTAATTTTATTTTAATCAGGCGCCACATAAGAAGTAGAGTACAGTATCTTGTATAACCATAACCAATCATTAATATGGAAAAGAAAATTAAAGTAGGCCCATCACTCACCATAATTAAAGGCAGCAAGGCTGTAGTGACAGAAATACTATACAAAATTTTAGGCATTGGCATTACTAATGTAATAATTATTTTAATATGGAAAGACATGAAATACACCCATCACTCACAAAAGTTGAAGTGAGGAAGGCAGCATCAACACAAAACAACACAAAAACAAATAAATACAATATTTCGGGCAAAACCCTTCTTCAAGTCAACAGATGTAAGTGTCTGGGCTTGCGCAATACTTGCATACTACACAGCCACTCGTAGAATGCAATAGACCATCGGAGGTGGTGGGAGGAGTAACGATAATATAACCACAAGTATAAAAAAGATTAAAATTGCTGGAAAAATAATATTAATAAAAAATAAAAATAGAAAATTTTTGAAAAATATATAAATCTATTGTGATGGGTGTATAGGGTGAGGATGGGTGATATTAACGGAAATTAAGGCCTGGGGGATGTTTAGTCTGCAGGGTATGTTGCGGAGTTCAGATTGGGAGGTAGTGTCTGGAAGTACTCTAATGGCTCTGACTGTGAAGCAGTATGAAGGTTGCGGATGTTTTGAGTACTGCCATGGTGAGCGACAATGAGGTCCAGGTTTTGGGAGTAAGATGTTTGTCTGCGACCTTTCATTCTGATGGATAATGAGTTTGAGATCAGGCCAATGTAGGAACTTGGACAATGGAGGCAGGTGAGCTGATATATGGGATGGGTGGTTGTACAAGTGGCATGACCTATTATGGGGTAGGTTTCACCAGTAGTAGGGTTACTATAGGTAGTGGTAGGTGGATGCATACTGCAAGTTTTGCAACACGGTCTCTTACAAGGGAAGTGAGCGTTTGTCAATGGTCCGTACATCCCTACCAACAGATTGCTTCCTGGTCACTATTTATGTATCATCACTCTACATCAGCATCCCTCACTGCCAAGTCCTCAGTGCCATAGAGCATTACCTCGACAGTCGCCCCCCATACAGCTTCCCTACAGCTCATTTCTTTGGCTCAATTCATCCTTACCAAAAGTTTCTTTTCCTTCCAGTCTTAGGTTTACCATCAGATTTGAGGCACTGCTATGGGCACTCCCATGGCACCTTCCTATGCCAACCTTTTCATGGGCAGACTAGAGGAACATTTTTTCTTCAAAATGTTACCCGACAACTCACCGTGTGGTTCTGGTATATAAATGACATATTTATGATGTGGACCCATGGTGAATACCTCATTCTTGACTTTTTGTACTCACTTAATAACTTCTCCTCCTTAAACTACACCTGGTCCTATTCTCAGACTGACATCCTTTTCTGGATGTAGACATCTCTGTACAGAATGGTCACTTACACACCTCTGTCCACCAGTACTAGAAATTCGATTATAAATGCTGGAGTATTTGTTACGCCTAACTTTCAGACTCGAGCGTAATTTGAAAATATTCAGGCATAATTATCTTATAATTATGTAAATACAGATTTTATTGCTTACAAGCTTCTCCAACACAATTTAAAACTGTGAATAGGTCTGGAAAAGATAATATGGTATACATGTGCCAATATATTATATACCAAAATTGTGAAATAGGTTAATACATTTATTGAATTTTACTTTTCTTTACAATTGGCATAAAGTTAGTCAGTAATGTTACAAGACATCTTCACTTCCTTTGCCAAGGGAATAACACATACACTAGAATTGTTTTTACTTTGGGGAACTTCCTCTAAACTGTTGCAACATTTTCTGAACTTCAGAAACTTAATATAGATCAACAATATGACAGGAAATTAATTATTAGAATTAAACCTTGAAAACGCAATACTGAAACCGAAGTTCTCAAATGCAATTTTTTAATTTAGGTGTTGAATCTTAGGCGTATTTTCTACTCCTTTGATGAAGATTGCAGGCGTAAAATGAAAAAATTCATGCGTAATTACCTAACGCCTGGTCAATGTCGAGCACTGCTGTCCACTAACCTACAACAATATCTCCATTTTGATAGCTGCCCTCCAAATCCCATACAGCCTAGCCATTCGAGGCAAACGCATCTGCTCTGATCACGAGTCCTTTACTCTTTACACCAACAACCTGACCCTGGCATTCATAAGCCGCAATTATCCTCCAGAACTAGTTCAAAGCAGCTATCAAGAGCCAGGAACTGTCACCCATACTTACAGCCAACCAGAACCCTGTTTTTCTCACCCAGTTTTTCCCTGGCCTGGAATCGTTAAATTATATTCTTCATGTTGGGCTATGACTTTCTTAGATCCTTTCCTGAAATTCACCACATTCTACACACTATCCTTCCTACCACACCCTGAGTCACCTTCAGCCTAATCTAAAAAAACATCCTTGTAACCCTACTACTGGTGAAACCTACCTCATAATAGGTCATGCCACTTGTACAACCACCAATCTCATTTACCAGCTCACCTGCCTCCACTGTCCAAGTTCCTATATTGCCCTGACCTCAAACTCATTATCCATCAGAATGAATGGTCACAGACAGATTACTCCCAAAATCTGGACCTCCTTGTCGCTCACCATGGTAGTACTCACAACACCCGGGACCTTTATAACCTTCACAGTCAGGGCCATTAGAGTACATCCAGACACTACTTCCCAATCTAAACTCTGCAGGTGGAAATTGGCATATCTACACATACTGCAGACTAGATATACCCCAGGCCTTAATTTCCATTAATATCTTCAATCCTCATCCTATACACCCATCACTAGCCAGTGCAATAGATTAATATATTTTTCTATTTTTATTTATTTATATTTTTTATTACTACTAGCTGGTACCCACGACTTCATTCGTGTTTGTAAAGAATTTGGATTGACAGCTACCAACATCTAACAACCATAGTGCATGATGGGAGACTCTATGCTATTACCACACACAAATGCCAGTCATCTGCGCTATGCTGTTCAGGCATCAAAATAATAATTACGGACACACATGTCTTTGGAAGAAAAATGAAAATATCCTTTATCAACCACTTTGAACCACCATATCTCCCACACTCCCAAAGTTACCAAAATTCGGCCAACATTGTGATCAATGGGTGATTCTGTGTTACTACCACACACAAAGACCAGTGATATGCGCTTCATAGTTTTGGCTGAAAAGTGATACACATGGACACATACGTTTTTGGTAGAAATTTGAAAGATCCGCAGTTCGACCAGTTTCAACCCCCATATCTCCCACACCCCCATAGCTACCGACATCTAACAACCATAGTGCATGACAGGAGACTTAATTCTACTACCACACATAAACACCAATGATCTATGCTATGTACTTGTGGCAGAAAAGTGACATATGCGGAGACACATGTCTTTCGTCGAAATACGAAAATATCCTTGATCGGCCACTTCCAACCACCACATCTCCCACAATACCACAGTTACTGAATTTCGGCCGACGTTGTTATCGAAAGGTAACTCTGTGTTACTACCACACACAAACGCCAGTGATCTGCGATAGATAGTTTTTGCTGAGAAGTGATACACCATGACACATGCGTCTTTGGCAGAACTATGAAATTGTCACAGGTCGACCACTTTCAACCCCCGTATCTCCCACACGCCCATAACTACCGACATCTAACAACCATAGTGCATGACAGAGGATAGGATTCAACTACCACACGCAAACACCAATGGCCTATGCTATGTAGTTGTGGCAGACAAGTGACATAAGCGGAGAGACATCTCTTTGGTTGAAATACGAAAATGCCCTGCATCAACCATTTTTAACCATAATATCTCCCACATTCCCACAGCTATCGACGTTCGGCCAACGTTGTGCACGACAGGAAACTCCATGCTACTTCCACACACAAAGACCTGTGATCTGTGCTAGGTAGTGGTGGCTGAAAAGTGAAATATAGGAAAACGCGCGTCTATTTTTATTTATTTATAAGATTATTTTTTCAACCATTTTAATCTTTTTTATACTCGCGGTTATATTATCGTTGCACCCCCACCACCTCCAATGGTCTATTGCATTCTATGAGTGGCTGCGTCGTATGGAACTCTTGCGCAAGCTTACCCACTTACATCTGTTGACTTGAAGAAGGGTTTTGCCCGAAATTATTATTATTACTCCGCGATTCACTAAAAGTGTGTGGGGAGGGTGCATTGCACCTATTCAAAAGGGTGATAGTTTGGAAGGGATATATGGGATATAGCAGGCGCCCATGGGCTATTGTGAGGAACCATCCCAGCATTTGCCCGGAGCAATCTGGGAAAACCCAGATCCGGATGGCCGGAGTGCTTTATTGAAAGCTACTCCTGTCGGATTTTAAGTTTACTCGCCCAGTAAATCCTTTCTATTCCATTCCCTAATCGCTCGTGGGAGAAACAAGTACAGAAATGAATCTGTTCTGGCCCTGATTTCTCTTATCTTATTTTCGAGGTAATTGTGTTGCTACTGCCTCCTCCTCCCTTCAACTTTGGTGAGTGTTCGGTGTATTTCATCTTTCTTTCCATATAAATATTGCCTCGCATAATTTCTTTCCTTTCATTGTTACCTAATAATAATTTTAAATGTGACAACATAAGAAAATTGTGTATGTATTGTTTTTATCTTGTGTATTATCTGAGCCACGTAGCTTGCTCGTTTTTTATGTTCGTTTCAGGCAAGTGATTCCTAGTTTCTCAAATGCCACTTTTATGTATACTCTTGGATACAGTTTTATAAGGTTTGCTTTCTGGGCAGATGTTGGTTGGTTTTCATTTTCATCCTTAATAGTTCTTTTCAGTTCTTTTTATTCAGAAATAAAAGACACTGTTCCCTTGATGTAAGCAACTCTTTGATTCATTTAGAAAGGGGAAAGTTTATCATTTATCACCATTGCTTTTCAAGTAACAAAAAAAATCTGGATGACTGATTGCAACTTAACCTGTCAGTTTTGGCAGTATTAAAGCACTCATTCTGGACTATAATTTATGTCTCAGAATTTACATATTTTACAACCAAAACTAACATTTAATAAACCATTTACAAAGTTTATGGACTGTGCCACTTATCTCCTTGGCAGCCAGTAACATACCCTGTCGCTAGCCAACTGGAAAAAATAATATGTCGTATGTAAAAGTAACATGTGAGTTTAAAAGTGTTGATATTCGTAAGTATTTTTGTGATTGATATTCAAGTAAACCTACTTTATTGTAGAGAAAAAGAGATCCTTCACTGCTTGACATTTTCAAATCGTGAACAGTTAGTAAATTTTTGTGATCTTAACAGCTAAGTAACTGTTACAAGTTCCTGCATGTTCCATCTCTTTAGGCATGAACTTGCAGTTTGATGTTGATTTCTCAACCACAAAATCAATAACATTTCAAATCGTAGGCTTCTGCAGTCAGAGTCTGTGTTACCTTGTTTGTTTAAGCATTGCTTGGTTCAAATGAAACTAATTGTGTAGTAACTCAATTGGAGGTTTATAGTTTTTACCAGAAAAGTGGGGATTCTATGATAAGAATGGCTTCACAATTTAATGATGGGTTATAATCTAACTCGATAAGATAAATCAAAAGTGAAAAATAAATTTTTCAATACTTCACTTAGTTCTGGAGATATTGTATCTCAAAATTGAGACGATGAGGTTAAATTCAAGCAGGACCAGAATAAAAATTATCACCAATGTGACCTGAAACAGAAAAATGTTACCAAAGGCACAAGGAACTGTAGCCATCTAGATGATTTTACTGTAGACAATGTACACATTTACACCCAGAATGCACCAAAAAGACATATTATCTATAGTACACTTGCATGTAAAACTGGGATGATCAGTGATTGTCATCAAAATTAATTAATTGATGTGGCAATCAATACTCTCACTATATCAAAACTGCTAATTATCAACACAATCAATAATTTTAACTGTTATGCATAATTGATAGTGTGTTGTGGTTATGTATAAAGGGGAAATTAAGGGGGTGGAGAGCAGTTGAGTTTTTTCAAACCAAATGTGGACAGTAATTTTCTCTTTGTTTTAAAGTATACGTGAGCAAAGTTCTATTAAAATCGGATAAAAAATGTGGATTTGTATAAAAATTAGAGTCTAAAGGGGGAGGAGGGGTGGTTTTTTATTATTTAAAAAGAAAATCTTCACACTGCCCACCACATTCTCCCAAAATTTCAAGTCAGTCAGTTCACTACTTTTTGCGTTTTGTGAGTGAAAAAGTGCAGATGCTGAATTTTTATGTATAAAGAATTATATGTTACCAGATGACCAACGAGTTGGAGATTGCTGTGACTGTAGGTATTTCAAAAAAAAAAAAAAATATCTGCATGAAGACCTGAGAATGAATAAACTTTACATGACATCGCTGTTAAATTTTCTAACTGCATACCAAAGTGGGTTATTAGTAATATTCAAGTGAGTGGAATGAACATCTAAAGGCCGGTCTACACGTATTGCCTTGACGGACGTTTTACTTGATCAGGCAAAACATTGCATGTGGACAGCAAAACGAACGTTTTACCTGAACTGAATGAAGACGGACGACTTCCAGAAAACAGATCAGCGGGAGCATTGTTTTCGGTCTTCAGTCTTTAATCATCTCTCAGCTTGTGCAGATCTAAAATAACTATTATTTTGGTTTTCTTTTTGAAAACAATAAACGCGGTGGTCTTTTAGAATCCAGGACAGTGATTTGTTCATTGAGTTGTATCCTAGTTATCCTTGTATACAGCAAGTTAAAGTTAAATGACTACAGCTACCGGGACAAGAAAATAAAGCATATGCTTTGGTTGATAAATGTAAGCAAGTGTATCTTGGAGATACAAAGGAAGTGGATATGAAAAAAAAATATTCATTTGTTTTCGTTCAGTGTTTCTTAAAAGCTTCCTAAAAATTAAGCAGCACATTTTGGTGCTGGTGCTGATGGTACTTAAAAATCTTCTCTGTGGAATTTCGACCTTCTTTTATGCTTAAATTATAAAGATATCCCAAGAGAAACAATCATCAATACAGTGGATGATTCAGAAGTTGAAGTAAGTTGTTAACCGCTGCAAATTAACAGAACTGTAGATAGAAATGTACGTATAAAAGTAAAGTAGATTTATTTGGTAGTTAGACAGTAGTAGTGCTAAATATAAACAAAAGAAATAATTATTGTCTTCGAAATTATTTTATTTTGTCAAATTCTCCTAAAAAAGTTACGGCCAATGTCATGATCCGCGTTTAAGTACATCTTGAATGTATCCCTTACACATTCTGCATCTTCCAGAACAACTTCACGTCGTCATAATTGAATTTCATGGTTTCAACATTTCATATATAATTTGACAAGATTCTGGTATAAGGCGGCTAAGATTTTTTTTTACTTATGGTTTTACGCCTCGTTGACGGCTAAAGTCATTAGAGGTGGGATGGGACTCGGGACAAGGAATGGGAAGGAATTCGACCAAGGTCCTTTTTGAAGGAAGCATCCCCTCATTTGCCTGGAGTGATTTTTGGAACCATGGGAAACCCAAATCTATATGCCCGGACGGGGATTCGAACCCGTGTCCTCCCGAATGCAAGGTAAGAACATTAATCGTTCACCCACCACGCTCGGTACCGTGGCTGAGAGATTGTTGCGACATTACAGCTGTGAACTCAAGATCTTGAGATTGTTTTGACATTACAGTTGTGAACTCTAGATCTTTCTAGTTTCTACTTGTTACTAGAAATCTTATCATAGCAGTCAGTCTCTCAAGGGGTGAGATTCTCCTTCTCATAGCAGTGTCTTGTTTTTAGATTATTTCAAATAAATATTCGAAAATAATTACACTAGTCTTCAGGTTCATGAGATAATTTCCAAAGCAAATTCAGATGAAAGAACCTTTTAATCTCTTTAATCTCATCAGACATAGTGAAATAACCACTAAAATTAATGCTTCACCCATGATTTCAATAGAAGTCAAAAACGTAAGTGTGTGGACGTGAGCTTTTGGTCAGTTTTACCTGACGTCTTGCCTGATCAAGTAAAACATCAGTCAAGACGTTACCTGTAGACCGGCTTTAACGAGAAGAATGTTGATCACAAAAATACACAGAGTGACTAATGGAAAGATTATGGACACAGTGAAAGAGGAGCTGCTGAAAGAATGGGTAGATAAAGGACGATTAAGATGTGTGGAGATGTTAAGAAAATGGGGAGCAAAGAGTGATAAGAAAAACACATGAAATTAAGACACAAGGTAAATGGTCTAGAGGAAGACCAAGGGATAAATGGCAGAGAAAAGTGGATGAATGTGTGTGGAAGAGTGGAAAGGAGTCAACTAAGGTGGTGTTAGAGAGTTGGTGGTAAGAGAGAGGAAAATGAAGAGCCGTGTGTTCAAAGCAGACCCAACCAGTAGCTGGAAACGTGAATAATTATATCAAACTTGAACTTGAATGTAGATCTCAGACTTTTGTTTTGCATGTACAAACAAAAATCCAGTAGGCTTATAATAAAATGTGTTGAGCTTGGAGATTGGACTTAAACTGAATAGCCTGGCAACCTGCGGTGAGTCTCCATAATGTGAGAAGTGTTCCTTACATTGGTTGGCAACACACTGCTGCTTGGCTAACTGGGAAATTTCATATAAATAACTGCATTTTATTTTATTTCTACTATTACTATTAAAGGAAGAGTAATGATGGCAGCTAAAATGCTGTTATCTGTTGAGGAAGTAACTGCCCACAAATACGAAGGTCAGAGTAAAACATATAATGTGATGCAGAGAGAGATGGCATTTGTTTAAATTAACTTGTTGCTATTTTTTTTTATCTAGGACAATTAAATGCATAAATTAATGCACAGAGAAGAGCATCTGACATTTTGATCAATTCTCTGTAGCAGTTACCAGAACCAGGTAACCTAGGATTTTTTTGACAGAAGATTTACTTTTGGTTTCTTGCCTCCAGTTTTCTCCCTGCTCTAGTGTCATAAAACCCCTGTAGTAATAATAACAATAATCAAACTCTCATTTGAGAAAAAATTTGTCAAAAAAAAAAAATGTTTGTTTAATTATCAGGAAAGCTTACAGCAGTGTTCTTTTGGGATGCTAAAGAGATTTATTTATTGACTATATTCATGGAGGTAAAACGGTAGTGGGAGAACATCGCAATCTTTTAAACTGAAAAAGTTCTCAAGGAAAACCCTTTTCAACAGGAAAAAATTGTCCCTTTCTATCAAGACATTCCTCTACTCATAACTTTTTTGACTAGAGGAAAATAATGGGATTGGCGGTGCATATTACTGAAACATTCACAGTATTTAAATGACTTAGCTTTCTCTGTCTTTCCAAAACTTTAATTCTCTTTGGTGAATAGTTCTTTTTCATTGACTCAAAATATTTTGCACAGATATTACAAACCCTGTTGATATCCATTTCATGGTAATGGTGCTGAAATATTTTCGGAGTAAATGCTTTGCTCTTAAGGGATATTATTTTGAAAAATAAAAATAGTTCTGAAATTGAGAAATTTTTCTTTTATGGTAAGGAGAAGAACTTTTCAAACCACACTTGTATTGTTCTAGTGAAAGAATGACTTATCTGGTTCTTTTTTCTTTATGAAGTATATAACATTTTTGACTGAATTAATTCAACTGCACTTTGACATAAAAGAAAAACTAACCTTTAGTCCAAGCAACTATAAAACTGTGTTTGTAGTAACAAAAACATATGTTATTCATTTTGTTACTTTCTTGGTGGCACCTAATTTTATTGTAATTGAATAATATTTTTTGCACATGATATACCTCTCTGAAAAGCTGTCATTGACAAAAGGCAATGTTATCTGGTACATACAAATTCTAATTTATGACTCACCTGTGTAAGCTATTTAGCAGTCAGCTTATATGGCTTCAGAAGCCAGGATGGCTGACAGTTTGCTGTGACTTTGTTCTCTAGTAAAAATAATGCCACTGTTAATGCGACGAAAAAAGGCAAGATTTCCTGTGAAAGGTGAACATCAAAGAGGCATATGTGTTTTGAGTATATATATCTGTAAAAGTTTTCAAAGTATTTTAATTGGCTGTAGATACAGCAGGATAAGTTTTGAAGAAATTTTTGATGGCATTTTACATATTTTATCAACTTAATATGTTTTAAGTATTCCTTCAAGATCTGTTATCAGAAGTTATTCTATCTTTAAAATATGAGAGTTAGATTATGATTTTATCCCTTATTTCTTGAATTGTGTGCTTTTTATAAAGATTTCCAATTGAAAAGTTGAAAACTCATTTTAATATGGATAATTCAAAATGGTCGTGAAGATCCATCATTTATGATAATAAAGAATTACACTCAATTATTCAGCTGGTCAAGATGGCTACCACATAACTAAGACAGCTCTTTCTTCAATTGCTGCATAAACTAGCCAAAATCCAAGTCATCTTTTTCAGATATTACATGGCCCTTGTTGATATTAAAGATAGAGTACCTGATGTATGCTGCGAGATCTTAATGAATCTGTCAAAGACTAATATTGCATTATAAAAGTTCACAAAATCTTACTTGTGCTACAGCATGTCATCTCACATCATCACAGTGAAGTAGGCTTTTTTTTATTGTTTTCACCTGAATGTTATCTTCCACTTGTCTACATTTCACTGACTTTAAGAAGATTTGTATTACTTAATCAGCATGGGATACTTATAATCAGAGATAAATTTCATCACCACCTTCTGAGCTCCTATATGACCTCCATTGTAGTGAGATGAGGCTATTGTAACATTTTGCATATAAAGCGATGAAGTTGAGCTGCACTTATTAAGAAAAGAAACATATGATGAATTCATCCAAAAAAGTAACTTAATACGCACTAATAATTATACCATATATCATCCAAGATCAAGAGTTAGTTTTTATTGAAGATGAAATTTTTTGTAACAAAAGTTTTTCGGTTTCATGAATACCCTACATATTTGCTCACATCTTTACTGTGTTACTATTGTTATGCTTACATAAAAATATTACGCTCCTTCCCATGTTTGTAATACTATGCACATAACAAAAAATACTGATTTTGACATTTTCTTTGATTGCCTGTATAACTTGCTGAAAACATTGTGACCATGAAACATGAGATACATACCATTTTCAGTTTTTTTATTTTTTAGTTATAAAACTGACATGTTTAATGTGTATTTTAATAGAATAGACGGAAGACTTATTTTGCAGACCACAAGTTTATTGGTAATACAATAGACAAGACAACTAAGAACCTAGTCAACATATCTCAACAAAAACAGTTTTCATTGAAAGACCTTATTATAGTGCATCATCTTGCATTTTTTAATTTTAGTCTGTCTTATACATGGAAGATTAAAGCAGAGAGAAACATTGTGCTTATCATTTTTGGAGCTTATCACTTGTGAATTACACAGTTAAAAAAACAACCCAAAATAACATTGATTTTATTTTTTAGTTCCCGTACAATGTGATACCACACTCAGCAGGGTACTTGGGGAAAAAATATATATTATAACCATCCATAACACTGATAACCTGAATCTCTTTTTTGAGATTTATTATTGTGAGTATCCAAATTTAGCCTGAATAAGATTTCCAATTATGTTACAAATTCGCTCTGGCCTCACATTCGGAACGATATGGGTTCGAATCCCCGTTTTCCCCGATAATGTTGGTATAGTTACTTTATATGTCTATGGCCAAATTCCTTCCCATTCCTTTCCTGCCTCTAATGACAAAGCAAAATATATATATATATATATATATATATATATATATATACTTCATCTTTAACAGATATATTATAATATTTTCTACATGATCAATGGTACATTAAATAATAGTTCGCAGCTTATCCATAGCATCTGTTTCTAAGTTTGTAGTCCCCTCATTTTGTATCATATTTATAAAAACTTCTTTTAGTGTTAACACTGTTACTCCTGTATCTCATTACCCATTTGATCCTCATCCACCGGTCATCAGTGCAGTGGCAGTGTCTCAGCTATTCATTGGAAAAGTCTTGCAGACTATAATTGCATTGCTGTGGTAAGTGATGGACTTCTTGTATGAACAGTTTTGTCAATTATACAATTATATCCTGAATAAGCTGCGTGAGACTTATGGCTGTTGATCTAGGTGGACAAGTCAGGTGCTGGAATTGCACATAATGCTCAACAATTGTACACAACCAGGACCTGATGATTTGGCACATAATCATGCTGCAACTTCCCATTACTATCACCATAAGTAAAATATATAAAGGGCTACAAATGGTCATCAAGCAGTTTATTGTAGTGATTTCTTGTTATGTACTGTTTGTTTGACAAGAGGACCCAGATAAATGTAGCAACCAGCAAATATCTTCACACTGTCTTTGCTGACAAATTGGAGGTATGGCCTGTTGGTATTTGTGTAACTCTTGAATTTGACTATCAGCTATATTGACTGGAAATAAGACTCATCAGATCAAGCTATCTTCTTCTAGTCATGAAGATTCCAATTTATGCACTCATAAACTGCGATGATGAGTGTGTGTTTTGAGTAATGGCATCGGAGTCTGTCTTCTGCTAACATATTAAGTAAATACCAAATCTCATCTCATGGTTTGCCTAGACATTTCTCTAGTATAACCCTCACTAACTGTGGCAATCAGATCATGCTGCACCATTTGTCTGTTGGCACAGACACATCTGCTCATCTATTTTGATCATTCATTGTATGTGGCTTGTGTGCTATCCCATGTGGGAAGTAGTACCACCCATCAGGTATTCAGTACACCTTCAACTTTATGGATTGTGTAGTCGTAAATTTCACAACTGTTATGCTCCATGCATTGGTTTCCAACTATCATCCTTTGTTCAGTCTCTTTGAATTTCATAGGTTAGCCATTACAGTAGAACTCCAATTATCCGAACTTCGATTATCCGAATCGCTTTTTTAATTAAAACGGAAATATACTGTGATTAAAAAAATAATGATTCTGCCTACATACCACATGAAACTTCTCACTGTGAAACGGATGAGCAACTTTGCTGCTAGAAAAGAGATGAATGCAATCAAATAGCTTACTTTGACAGAGATGTTCAGCAAGCAATGACTTTTATTTACAGTATGGTACCTACTGTACTAATGTACAGCACTTGTAACTACGCTTAACATGTAAAAGTGTTGCCTTTACATTCAATAAATTAAAAGCTCTTTTCCTTTAAATACAGTTTTTTCTCCCTTTTTCATCATACATACAGTAATTAATTAAAATAGAATCTTTTTCAGAAAAAAAATCCAATTATCCGAATTTTCGATTATCCGAATGGGGTCCAGTCCCAATTGATTCGGATAATTGGAGTTCTACTGTATTATATTAGTAAATGTTCCACAGAACATTCACAAGCGGTTCTGACCATTAACAAACAGATAAAACTTTATATTCTACTGACAAGATGTGTGTGCCACCTTTACATTCACTTCTTGCTGCCCCATGACTATTGACATGACAGGAGTTTTGAAATTTTTTTGAAAAACTCTATGTTGCAGAGGAGAGTTTGGCTTCTGGTTTGGAGTCTGATGTTGAGGACAATGATTCTGAGCTTGAATCAAAGAAACCACATGCTCCAATATCTCCTTTGCCAACTTATGACATCAGCATTGATCAGAACCTGCCAGACACAGTAACATTATTAACAACTCCTACAGGTGCGAAAGTGTATTTGATTGGCACAGCACATTTCAGCATTGAGAGTCAGGAAGATGTATCAAAAGTAAGTTACATACAATTTATTAACAAACTTTACCATGATACAGCCAAAGAAAACTTGATTTAATTTTCTTAAACAGTCTTTACTTTAAGATGTTGTAATATTTGGTGAAAATACTTTTTACAGGTAATACGAGCTGTACAGCCTAATGTAGTGCTGGTGGAATTATGCAGAGCACGAGTTAACATTTTACAATTAGATGAGAAAACAATTTTGGAAGAAGCAAAGAACATAAACTTGGGTAAGAAAATTTCATTACTTCCCATTTTACTCATTTTTTTTTATTACCTTGTTACTACATTTAAATTTAAAATGGGCTTATTAGAACTGAATCTTAGCTTGTCTGTCCATATATACACAGGGAAATATTATAAATCATTTATGGCAACCGAGAATTTTTAATCAGATTTTTTGATCTCTTATTTTTGGTGCTTGTGTTTTGCTGGTAGTTACTGTAAGTAACCTGCGAATGTGGCTGCAAAGGTTAAAGCATTAGCACACTAAATTAGGTCCAGACTAGAGTACTGGCCATCCAGATACCAGTTTTTAGGAGTTTTCTTCAATCACCTAGGCAAAGGCTGGGATGGTTGTTTGTGAATGGTGGAATTTTTACAAGCAAAAATACACCTAAGCTACACAAATCACAGACAGGATATAAAATTACATTTTACTTAGCAAATTCAGTCCTATACACATAGTCATATAAAACTTCTGTTTAATATAGTTTCAAAATAGTCATTAGTAGATTACTTAATCCACCTAACAGTCAGTATCTATACTTTGTTTCTTTCTGTAATCTGGTCGCCACAGTTGGATAGCAAGTATATTCACAGTCAACTCAATATTTAAAGACTTAAAATGACAAATATTGGGTAGGATTTGGTCATTTTCACATGTCTGCCCATGGAATGCAAGACCCCACTTTTTACTGTCACAGTTTCAGTGGTAGAGTATACCAACCACTAACCGAAAAGTTATGAAAGTAAACACATTCTTATGTGATAGAATCGTATTCTGAAGATTCCAAGTTCTTAAAACTAAGAAATACAGGTTTAAATGAATCTATAGTACTATTGTTCATTACTACAATCACAATGCCACAAAACAATGTTCTTCCAGCAATTAATTAAACAGTTTTATAGTCTCTAGCTAGCATGATGGTGTGGATACGACTGCCATTATCAATTTTACTGGCGTGGAATCCTGAAATCGACATGGACCCGGCATGGTTTCATAGTACTTGTAATCAGGTTCTCTACTAAAGTCATTCAGTGACTGCCGTTCTGAGAGACTCGCATAGCCATGTGCGCATTGATTAATGGAATTGATACCCTGAATGTCATCAATACATTTACATACAACTATATCTTAATAAATTACTCATTACTACATGAAATAAAGGATCGCTGACCTACTGTATCATGACAACCCCTTCCAGGTTTCTGGTTAAATGATAAGTCGCTGGCGAGCAATTTAACCTCAAGAACTTAGGGTGTCAGTAGCCATCTTCTCTTAGTCTTCACCTGTACTATGTAATTTTGGTAGTGGCCGGTACCAAATCTACGAATTACAAATTATGAATACGTAAATACAAGTAAATCGCTATTGAAGAATAAAGCATACAAATAATTGTCTAAAACTACCAATTTGGTCTAGGTCATGCCACAATCTGACCCATGGTGCCATGATTGAGTTCTCTCCTCAATTCAACGGTGTTCATGTTTCTTATAGAATAAAAGTCTTAACATCTAACACAAAAATGTCCCATCTTGAAGTTACATTATCCTCTCGATAAACAAATCACCAACATGATACCGAGCATCGTGGCATCGCATTCAGGATGCCACTTCAAATCTCCTTCTGGGCTTTCTGTTTTGGGTTTTCCATTGTTTCCTCAAATCTTTCCAGGCGATTGCCGGGATGCTTCCTTCAAAAGACCGTGGCAGAATTCCTTCCTGTTTCTTGCCCCCTGGTCCTTTCCCACCTCTAATGACCTGGACATCAACAGGGTGTAGCACTGGGTGTGTGCTAGGCACTACAATATTCACTGCATGTGATATTAGGCCAACAACATGTACACCTGGTTAATATGCTACCCAATCCTCCTGCTATATGATCAGCATTTACCTAAGCTCATTGGGAAATGTGTCATTGACATATCAGATTATGCACACCGCGTGGGAAACTGAGTCTATGCAAAATAAAGTTTCGTTAATCCAAAACAAAATACTACAGGAAATATATATACAGACTT
>JARYHS010013350.1:0-23959 GCA_031002005.1 Vandiemenella viatica | reverse complement strand
ACCAATGTATTAGGATACCAACTACAAAGTTTGTCTTAAAAGTTATGTTTGTCAACAAACAATATGAGGTAATGGTTTAGGATAGTACTCTTTAAAAATTAATCATCTGAATCTTCTCCTTATAAACATGTCTTCAAAAGTTTTTATTTAAACAAATTCAAATTTTCAAAGTGAATAAATGCCCCCACAAAAAGGGTGTGTATGTGACCATTCTACTCTAGAGCAGCTTAGGGGTAATTGCAGAAGGTCTATTTAGTTATGATTCTTTTGGTCTTTGGTTGGCTTCAAAGGAAAAAAAAATAAAAAAATTATGAGTCATACATTGTTTCCTGGGGCAGATCAGAAGATGCAAAGAATAGGAAAAAAATAAACATAAAATAATTAATAACTGAATAGCCTTCTTTCGCCTCTTCCAACTTTCTTCTTTCCCTCCTTCTTTCTTCCTATTCACATTCTTCGCTTAGTCATGCAAATACACTTTCTGCTTCCTCTTTCGCTTCTTCCAACTTTCTTCTTTTCTTTCTCCCTTCTTCGTATTCACATTCTTGGCTTCATCATACAAATGCAGCTTTTGCTTCTTCCATCTTACCCCCTTTCTGCAACTATTTCTTCTTACATCTGTGGATAACGAAAACTGAATTCTTCTCTTTTTCTCTCTCTTCTTCTTGTTTATATCATACCTGTGTTGGAAGATATATAACACCTTTCTTTTCCTTCTGAGATTGGTTACTTTTCTTCACCTGCATCACATCTTCTACACTCTTGACACCATGATATTTTACATCACAACTACCTCTGCCCTTGTAATTCACATCACATTTTTCTCCTAGGTATTCATCTTTCTTTTCATTGCAAATGTTATTCTGCATACCTTCTTCTCTTCCATAAATCTCACAGTCCTTTTCTTCTTTCAGTAATTGGTTAGATTCTTCACTCATTACCATCTGCTCTGTTTCTTAGATCATCCCTGGCAAGGTTTCAGGTTTCTCTGCAGTTATTTCTTGTAATGCTCCACCCGCATCACGAACTGTCACTCCCAGTTCCTCATCTTCTTTCATCACAACTTTTGTCTCTTTATACCCAGTTTCATGGCATATCTCTGTTGATT
Source organism: Vandiemenella viatica (assembly GCA_031002005.1). Taxonomy (NCBI): domain Eukaryota; kingdom Metazoa; phylum Arthropoda; class Insecta; order Orthoptera; family Morabidae; genus Vandiemenella; species Vandiemenella viatica. Next base: position 22,851 of record JARYHS010013350.1, on the reverse strand, counting down.
TTATCTGACTCGTCTGATTCAAAATATCTTCCTTAAACTCTTCCAAGCTGACCCTCCGACGAGCGGTATTATCTTCCCTGTCTGTTTTCAACCCTTTCCCTAGATTTTTTAAATATCGCACCGTATTTTGAAAACTCATTTTGAAGCCTTATTGAACCCAGATTGGTCACAGGATGATACAGTTGTTCAGGAGAAGCAGGAAAATAGCAGCCACGTAGCAGATAAAGAGAAGGATTTAACTAGGGAAGAAGTGGAAACAGCTCTGGGTAAGATGAAGTGTGGAAAGGCACCAGGGCATCGATGAAGTGAGCGGGGAAATGATAAGGGCAGCAGTAGTAGTATGAAAGCAGTGGCTATACCGTGTGAGGAGGAAGGTATGGAATCAGGGCGCAACTCCTGAAGAAAAAAGGAATAATTATACCTATATTCAAAAAAGGTAGCAGGAAGGAATTTAAAAACTATAGAGGGATTACACTGATGTGCGAATGTGTATGAGAAATTCATTTAAAAAAGGATGTGTGACAGGGTGGAAAAAGGGCTAAGGGAAAAGCATTATGGCTTCAGATCAGGGAGATCGACGTTAGACCTGATATTTGCTATGAGACAGCTGTAGGAAAAACATTTTGAGTATGGAAAGGATCTTCTGTTGGTATTTATCAATACTGAGAAAGCATATGATTGTGTACACAGGAGTAAGGTATGGAAGGCCTTGGAGAACAGAGCAGTTCCCAAAGAAACCATCAAGAGAATGACAGAACAATACCAAGGAAGTGAGAGTTATGTGAAAAATAGGGGAAGGAAGAACAGATTGGCTGAAACAAAGGAATGGACTAAACTAAGGAAGTGCCTTAACACCACTACTCTTTATTGTAAGCATGGATAATATAATGCAGAAGGTGGCAGTGAGGATGGGAGAGGGAAACCTGAAGGTGGTGATGGCTATTGCGGATGATCTGATGAGGTGATGAAGAGGAAGTGCAGCGTAAGTTGTATGTATGGACAGACAGTGTGGAGGAATATGGCCTGAAATTTAATGTAAAGAAATATGAGTACATGGTAACAACCAGAAATAAGAATAAGATAACCCAGGGATTGTGATGGCTGGTGAACAACTAAAGAAGGTAAGCAGGTTCAAGTACTTGGGGAGTGTATTAGAGGAATGTGGAGGAAATAATGATGAGATAAGTGAAAGAGGAAGACAAGCAGAGGCGTTTCTAAAGAGCATTAGAAGCCTGATATGGAATAAAGATGTGCCATAGAGATGCAAGAGAGTAATCTATCACACATACTATGTGCCTATCTTGACATATGCTGCTGAAACATAAACAGTGAAGAAGCAGAACATCAGCAGAGTATAAGCAAGTGAAATGAAGTTTTTAAGAGGTTGAATGGGAGTTACTAAAAATGGACAGAATAAGGAATGAAGTGATTAGATTCATCAAAAAAGAGGAACCCCTACAGGAAAGGATAAGAGGACCTGACTGAGATGGTATGGACATGAAAAGAGAATGGGGGTTCAGAGATTCCCAAGAAAACTCTACGAAATTAAGATGAATGGCAAACGTTCCAGAGGAAGACCAAGAGATGGATGGCTGAAAGGAGAGGAGGAGTGTGTACGGAAGAAAGGAGAGGACTGGAACAAGGTGGCAACAGAAAAGTGGTGGGAAGAAAGAAGGAAATGGAGAGACTTGTGCATGAAGCAGACCTGGCCAGTGGCTGGAAACTGTTGAGGAGGAGGATGTTGATGATTTTGGAAACTGCTGACTAATGATTGAAAGTTGTTTTGAAGACTACTTTCCATAGATTATAACTTATTTTGAAAACTACTGTCCATATCTGACTTCAGATCATTCCGATGACTACTTTCCGTAGATTCTACCTTACACTCTGCCTTATTCTGAAGATTAGCAATATCTGACTTCATAGACTCGAACTTATTTTGAATACTACTGTCCACAGACTGCAAATCACTTCGAAAACTACTGATATCTGACTTCATAGACTTATACTTATTTTGAAAACTACTTTCTATATCTGACTTCAGATCATTCTGAAGACTACTTCCCATAGATTTTAACTTATTTTGAAGACTTGATTCAAGCATAGACGTGAAACGGGTAAGTAACTCGTGCCACATTATGTCAGTTGAAGTGCGGTGAGGGCCCCCAAGAGCATATTCTTCTGTGCTGCCGCCTCCTCCATGTTTACACCCTCTCCAGAAGATATGACACTAACAATTTAAAAACCTCTAAGTATGGAGAAATTGCAACTGCTGCCCCAGCTAGAGTGTAGCACAAACAAGTATTTTATATACCACAAAGACAAGACACAGATACCAAATCAATAGAATTCTTTGGCAAATAAGTTATACACTTTTGATTAAACAATATAACAGAAACTTCAGTTGTTAAGAAATTTCAGCGAAGAATTTCATAACTCTGACTGGAGTATGACTGATTAGCCATAAACATGAATTATAGAAAAGAATTCACAACTCAAACTGACAATGATTCCTTTGATATTATTTGAAATAATTCGTACAGTGGAAACTCTTCTGATTCGTTCAGACAGTAATTTTATTCAAAGTTTAAAAGAAGATTAGAAAAAAATTACGCAAGTCGTCATGCAATGAAATATTTTAAATTGTTAATCGCTTATGTCAGTTTGCGTCTCTTAAATAAAAAAAATCTTGCACTTCCCTTTTGTGTTCCTCAAGTCACTCCACTCGATCTGCTTCTTGGGACTGCATCTCACCATAACTCGAAGTCACACCTCGAAGTCGCACCTCAGAGTTGAACTTCGATGCCTTTCTGCCCTCAATGTCAAGTTGTGATTGCTTGAAGTTGCCTCTGCTGTTGTGCAGTGCCTCTGGAAATCTCCTTCTTCGCACGTGAGCTGCTTGGCCATTGCTACTATGGTGCATGGTTCTATCATTGATTGTTGTCTGTCCAATTCCTAAGTTTTAGCACGTTTTCCCATCGGCGATGACTAATTAATGTCAATTCCTACCATGGTTTAATCACACCGTCCTATCACGGTAAAGCCATGTAACGTTTTAATTTAATAATTGGTAAAATAAACATTACTGGTGATTGGTGGTGGTTTGTTTTACAGTCTTTCCTTGGCATAATATTAACACTAAATGCAGTTGTAGTTCTTCAGTCGCTGTTCGTGGGCCATGAAATAGAAATACATTAGTCATTGCTACCATTCTACAAGTTCTGCCCACTTGGCTGATTATGGAAAAGTTTGCTATCTCATAAACATAAAGCAACAACAACGTGTTGAGATGAACACAGTATTCATTTTTAATAACCTGAAAACTGTTAAAACTCGCCAAGGTAAACCACCAATGATTAATAACCTAATTGACCGTATTCTGAAGATTGCACAGTTCGTATATTAGGAAAATGTTCAGGCTAACGGACATATACCCCTCATATTTACTGTCTGCTGTTTTACACACATGGAAAGAACTGTTTTTATTAAGTCCACAGTCATGACACAAATGTTATGGAATACTTCAGATACTGGGCGAGTAGCTATGTAGCTTTACTCCCGCGTTATATTAACACATGCACAGTTACCGTATCCCCACCATTCTTACATTAAAATAGAACTGTGCACGTAATGCGTCCATACCTTCCACTGGCCCCATCTTTTGGGGCTAATTTTGAATATGATTTAAAGAAAATTATTGCTTTATATACTTTAAGTCAACTTGGTTTATTAATAAGAATTTTATCTTTAGGTTATTATGATTTGGCATTTTTTCACTTGTTGACTCTGCATTATTTAAGGCTTTATTATTTTTATGTGCTGGTTCTTATATTCATAATTTAGGTGATTTTCAAGATATTCGGTATATGGGTTCTTTTGTTTATAGAATCCTCTTCTCACGTTTAGCAGTATCGATATACCAGCAGTACTGTTGTATCGCTACGTCACTTGGGAAAAATAAAATAAACAAACTTATTACTGTTAATAATCATGTAAAGTTTGGCAGTTCCCACTAGTTTTGACTAATGCATTAACATATTTTTATTTAATCAATACAAAAAATAATAAATTGAAAGGAAAAATGTCCTTAGCTGCTTAATTTTTGGATGATACACGTTCTTAGGTATGTAATTATTAATATCTAAATAATTAATACTAAAAGAAAGGATACATTTGCACTTACCCCAATGCGGAATTTTTGAGGGATAATTGCAGACCATATCCAAAAAAATAATAAGTAAGACAAATAACTATACACAGTATTAATTAATAACAACAAAGCATGAAAAAGTCTTGAAATAACTTCAACTTAAGTGGATGATGATGGATACTAATCTCTTCACATAACTCGACACCCCAAGTGAAATCGCACAGATTCTTTGTAATTTTCGATGAAGATTAAGCTTAGTGGTACATGAGAGAGCAGGTTTCTTAGAACAACTTCTCAAAGATGACAACACTAAAAGTTTAATATTAAACCAGTTGCAGCTGAGGTACGCACTTGCCCCAATTCACCTTACATATCTTCATCAAATGTAAATTTTCAATTTTTAAGTTTAGATTTTTTCCTAAATGCAGTCTCACCCAGATGGATGGAATTAGCGTCGTCATATCTAAGGTGCCATACTATTCCCCTTTTTGCAATTAAGTCCTCTCCTTGCAAATTTACAGAAATGAAACAAAATATGACACTCATAATTCTGAGGTTAAGATTAGATTTAGGTTTTCTATTCTAGTGCCAAGTCACATAAACTCATAAAACTTTTAGCAGATTTTAGATCTGATTGTGTTTTCAAACTGTGTGGTTTTCAAGTTGACAACATGGATTTAGTTAAGAATATTCATGTGAATCTCAATTATAGTGCGCGTCACGAATGATGGCAGCCCAGTTTAGCGAGGGTATGCGCATGTACGTCATCAATCTGCCAGTAGCCATTCACATTCAGTAACAATCCAGAGCCTGTCGTGTTAACACGAGTGTTTAATGCGATGTGTTTGTGAATTGTACAGTTGTGAATCAGTTAGCATTGCAATAATTCCTATTCTAAATAATGGAAGATGAACAATATAAGCGTAAGGTTATGCATAGTCAAAGCAAAAGCAAGATTTGAAAGTATATAAGCATTTTAAGCGCGAAGGAGATGCGAGAGGGCCGATCTGCGACGTTGCCAAAGCTCAAGAGAGAACTGCTAAAGCGTGTGATACTAGCCTTAGAACTGTACTGCGAATAGTCAAACGCAGCAACGTCGCATATTCTATGTCAACCCTATTTCTCTCTCTCTCTCTCTGCGCGACCCGCCATCGTTCGTGACGCGCACTTATAGTAGCCTCTTCTTTTTTTTTTTTTTTTTGTCGTCAGTCTTTCGACTGGTTTGATGTAATCCTCCATCCTTTCCTATCCTGTGCTAACCTCTTCATTTCTACATACCCCTTACAGCCCACGTCATCAATTATCTGTTTCATATATTCTAATCTCTGTCTTCCTCTACAGTTCTTACCTTCAACTGTTCCCTCCACTAACAAGTTAACCAATCCCCCATGTCTCAAAATATGACCTACCAGCCTGTCTCTTCTTTCTGTAAGCTTCTTCCATAAACTTTTTTTCTCACCCATCATTTCCAAAACTCGTTCATTTCTTACTTTGTCTGTCCACTTAATTTTCAGCATTCTTCTGTAACACCACATTTCAAATGCTTCAATTTTCTTTCTTTCCGGTATTCCTAAAGTCCACGTTTCGCTACCATAAAGAGCTGTGCTCCACACAAAGAGTTTCAAAAAGTTCTTTCTAATTCCTAGATCAATATTTGAAACTAAAAGGTTTCTCTTTTTCATGAAAGCTCTTTCTGCTAGTGCTATTCTGCTTTTGACATCATTCTTGCTTCGGCCATCGGTTGTAATTTTACTTCCTAAGTAACAGAATTCGCTTACTTCTCCTATTGCATCCGATCCTATTTTTATATTTAATCTACTAGTATTGGTATCATTTTTGCTACATTTCATCACTTTTGTCTTGCTTTGATTTATATTCAGTCCAAAATCTTCTTTCAGTATTTCGTTCATGCCATTCAGTAACTTCTCAATATCCTCAGCCCTCTCTGCTAACAAGACAATGTTATCAGCAAAACGTAGCATACTGATTTTTTCTCCCTGAAAACTTATGCCACATGGAAATTTTTCTTTGACTTTCTTCATTGCTGCCTCTACATACAAGTTGAATATTAACGGGGATAGACTACAACCTTGTCTCACACCCTTTTTAACTGATGCATGTCTCTCGTAATTCTCTACTTTTATTACCGCCACTTGATTCTTATATAGTTTATAGAGTATTCTTCTATCTCGATACTTTAGACCTGACTTCTTTAAAATTTTGAACATCTTGTCCCACCTAACATTATCAAAAGCTTTTTCTAAATCAACAAATGCCATAAAAGTATCTTTGTTTTTCTTGATCCGCCCTTCAAGTATTAATCTTAAAGACAGAATTGCTTCCCTTGTACCGAGATTTTTCCTAAACCCAAACTGATCTTCACCTACTATCTCTTCTACTACCCTTTCCATCCTTCTGTATATTATTCTGGTCAGTAATTTTGAAGCATGTGATGTTAGACTAATGGTGCGATAATTCTCACATTTGTCGGCTTGTGCTTTCTTTGGAAGTGTGAACATGATATTTTTATTAAAATCAGTTGGAATTTCTCCTGTTTCATAACTTTTGGATATCAGCTTGAATAATCTTTCGATTCCTTCATTAGTAGCCTATCTGCATGATATTTCAGGTGAAATGGACAAGGGAGGCTAACTTCATAGTTTAGCACTATATCTTTCAAAGACCTTTAACAGAATGAGCCATAAAATAGTACCAAATAAGATGAAAACTATTAGAGTGGATAAAAGAATTCTTAAAAGGTTGAAAGAAAAAAGTTAAGGTTGGAAAATCAGTATCAAAATGTAAAACAATAAGCTCAGCAGAGATTTATGCTAAACTGTCCCGTCTTAATTGTAACTGTGTGCTATTGCCTTGGATAATTCAGTTTGTGCTTTACTGAAACTCGGCCACCACCTAACTTGTTCTAATCCCAAATTAGGAAAGGTCTGTAGTCATTGAAAGTCGCTATTGCAATTTAAACTTGTTGAACCATATATTCTTCCAAAAAATTTCTAAAGTCAAAAACTTATAGCATCGGAAATCATCTCCAAAGAATTTTAATAGCAGGAATGATTAACACATTCGAGACAGACCAACCTCACGACCCCTAACTGAATTTACAGTTACTTGAGGTTTTTTAATTTCTCCCCACACTAGCCTCAAAGTTCGACATGCCCGCCCATTCTCTACATCCGCCGAGCTGTGCCCAATTAGTGCCGCAAGGTAGCGTGGTCACGCTCTAACTGAATCTGAAAGACTGGGCAGGGTAAGCTTAGGGCTGCTATATATAGAAGACGCCGTGGGAACTCCTCATTTTTTCTGTTCACATAGAGAGCAGTCCCATGATCTGATTAAATGTAGTTTCTCTAGCTTGTGTATTTCATCATACTTGTGACCTTGGTGACTCAAACTATTCCTATTGATCTGAAATTTTGGCAGTAGCTAGGTTGATTAAAAAGTGTTAATTTTGATTCCTACTAAAAAAACTTCGTAGCTTCAATAGTTAGTTAGCCGTAAAAAAAAAAAATTCTGAAATTCCAAAAATTGTTCATAACTTCTACAATTTTACAGCTATGAAACTTAAATAACTTTTATCTTACTTCTAATTGATGGCTCTTTCCTTTGGTACCAAGAATGCCATGTTTACTATTTTATGATGGGTTGGAGGAAGGTTGCACCAAAATATTGTGCAATCCTAAATTTCATCCCCGCCAATCAAAACCTGACAAATATGAAATCTACTTTATATGATTCTACGTGTTAAAATTTGAAGGCTTTGCAAATGTGAAGTCTCTACCTGCTTTCTTCGACTTACTATGAATTTCTGAAATATCGTTCACTTGAAGACTATCGTCTTGTGCATTTTTTCTAATGCTGCTTCCCACTAATTCTTACAAAAATTTACTTAATCTTAACATGACCCCATGAATTTAAATAAAACTTACTAAAACTGTTTGTATTGTATTATAGTGTGATTTGAATATAGTTTCCTCACTTGAATTTACGTATTACTCTAACTGGTTAATTTTTCCTGAGCCATGCGTTCAAAGTTTTCACAACCTGCTCAAAAATCAACCTTTAAACTTTAATGACCCTTTCCAAACTTTAATATGTTGTGTAAGCAAAAATTATATTCTTTCTTGCTATGAGTTGACTTTTTATCTTTCAAAATACGACTTCTTGAATTTTACAATGTCTTAAGTTCTCATGCCGGCTTTTAACTTATAATTTATTCAAAACTCTTTAGTAATATTCCCTAGCTACCAAATTTCTATCATCTATTTACTAGTTATTATCCTAAATACCTCTCAAAGTGAAGGAAATGTTTCTCGAAAATATTTTACAACCAAGTACTAGATACGCTGATCTTTTGTTCTGACTTTCTATAACTGTTTAATCCGATTTCTATCTTGAATTATGTAAACAAATGAATTTAAAACTGATCTGCAATGTTATTTAACTGAACTCACAGTTCTGAGAACAAATTTTGTTATGCGGTAACAAACTTTTTAGGTTATGTTACAAAAAGAAATGGAAGCGAAAATGGAAGTGCCGCAGAGTAGCACATTGGGACAATTGCTATTTATTATTATAATAAATGATTGTGTTGATGTTTTACTATCAGAAGTTGGTTGATTTCAGATTACATAATGCTGTATAATAGGATCTAAACAGTAGAAGATTAAACAGCTGCAGCTTGACCTGGACCAGATATCTAGATGGATAAGTCAGCATAGGATGAAGTTAAATGCAGCTTATTAGATACACAGATAAAAAAAAACTAAAGTTTAGTCTTATATATATAGAAAATAGACGTGTCTCCCTATATTTCACATTTCAGCCTCCACTACCTAGCACAGATCACTGATGTTTGTATGTGGTAGTAGCATGAAGTTTCCTATCATGCACAACTTCGGCCGAATGCCGTTGGCTGTGAGGGTGTGGGAGATATGGAAGTTAAAGGTGGTCGATGTACGGTGTTTTCATAATTCTACCATATACTTGTGTGTCCCTATACTTCTTTTTCCTGTCACAACTACGTAGCACGGACCATTGGTGTCTGTGTATGGTAGTAGCATCAAGTCTCCTACTGTGCACAGTGGGGGTTAGATGTTGGTAGCTATGGGAGTGTTGGAGAAATGGTGATAAGGTGGTTGAAACTGGTCAGCCTGGGGCCCTTTCACATTTCGACCAATGACATGTGTCACTATGTACCACTTTTTAGCCAAAATTATCAAGTGCAGATCACTGGTGTATGTGTGCAGTAGTAGCATCAAGTCTCCCATCATGCAGTATGGTTAGATGTTGGTAGCAATGGGGCTGTGGGAGATACGGTGGTTGAAACTGGTCGGCCTGGGGCACTTTCGCATTTCGACTAAAGACTTGTTTGTCCCTATGTATCACTTTTTAGCCAAAAGCCTCCAGTGCAGATCACTGGTGTTTGTGTGTGGTGGTAGCATACATTCACCGATCATGCACAACGTTGGCCAGTTTTCGATATCTGTGCTGTTGTGATATGGTGGTTGAAAGTGGTAAATCAAGGATATTATCGTATTTCGACCAAAGGTATATGTGTCCCTATATTGCACTTTGCTTTACAGCACAAACCACCACTGGTGTTTGTGTGTGGTTGTAGCATCGAGTCTCCCATCGCGCACTGTGGTGGTTACATGTCGGTAGGTATGGGGATGTGGGAGGTATGGTGGTTGATAGTGGTTGACCTAGGCCATTTTCCTTCTTCTACCAAAGACATGTGTGTCCCTATGTTTCAACTTGCTGCCAGAACTACCATGCACAGACCACGGGCATTTGCGTGTGGTAGTAACTTGGAGTTTTGCACTATGGTGATTGAATGTCAGTAGCTGTGGCGATGTGGTAGATATGGTGGTTGAGAGTGGTGGACCTGATATAAAAAAAAAAAATGCGTCCATATATTTTACTCCACTACCAAAACTACCTATTCCACTTAAGATTGTGTGTGACACTAAGCTGAAGTCTCCCAATGTTCACCATGGTTGTCATGTTGTTTGCTATGGGATATATGATGGTTAAAATTGGTTGATTGACGACGTTTTCATATTTTGACCAAAGATATATGTGTCTCTGTATTTCACTTTGCAGCCATAAATACCATGCACAGATCACTGATGTTGGTGTGTGGTATTAGCCTCAAGTCTCCCATTGTCCACTATGGTGGTTATATGTCGGTAGCTGTCAATCAAAATTGTTTACAAACACGAACGAAATTGTGGGCACCAGCTAGTTATGATTGTAAGGTGGGGAAATAATTCCTCATAAATACCTTGGCATAACATTTGGTAACAAACTCAACAGGGCAGGACACATTGTACAGGTAGGAAAAGGTTTCAAAATCCTTCACTTGATGGAGAGAGTTTGTGGGAATTGGGTTACAAAGCTTAAGTCAGACCATTGCTTGAATATGGTGGTGTAGTAAGGGACACAGATTTTGAGCATCAAATACAGGAGTTGTAGGGGATGAAAAGAAGGGCTGTTAGATTTGTCTCTGGAAATTACTACAGAACACAACCATTAACTGATATTATAAAGAAGCTGGAATGGAATTAATTGGAAGACAGGAGTCTACAAGGTGTGTATTGGTGATAAGGCGTTTAAAGACATTGCTGTTAGAACTAGGAGTACTGTGTGGAAGGGAAAAGATGACTATGACCACAAGCTGGCACCCAATTTCAGGCATTAGGGTGTGGGAAGATTTTCTTTAGTAAGTGATTGGAATAAACCATCAAGAGAGATGGTTAATAATTTACCAAAAATGCTGGAAAAATTAAAGAAGAAATTTGCAGAGAGCGAATGTAGGCAGGTACAGGAAAGGGAAAAAATGGGTATGTAGGGAAATTGCCACAATCCCAATTAAATTAAATTAATTAAGATCACACTTAAATAAGCTCTTTACAAATTTCAGGATGTTTGAACGAATGTTTTATTTCATGGTTGATTAAATGTAACGTTTAAAATGTTTGTGGTCAAGGGTCTTTACGGAAACAATTTTAAAAGTTGGCAGGTGTGCATCTTTAATCACATGAGGGATGCGCTGTATGCACACCTTGCAATAGTGCAGTTTTTTGGACACAATTGTGTCAGTTGATATCACAGAAATCTCAGGAACTCGACGAGCTAGTTCATGCAAGGTGATCCTCCGATTTTTTAGCATTAGTCTCTCAACTTTTTTGACAGTCTTGTTTGAAATTGATCATTGTCTGCTCCAGTCTTCGTGATGAACGTCCATATAACCACCCGTTGGCTCCCTACACCTTTTGTGACTGTGTTGTACAGTTTTCACCATAAATTTCAGACAACTGATGATGAATTTTTGTAGGTTGAGTCTGTATTGTGTTCAAAAATTGGATAACTATGTGAATTTCACACTTGGCAGTAATGGCAATTAGCCATCCATTGTGAATGATTGTCTGACAAACACCACATTGCTTAGAGTAATGGTGATTGTAGGGATAGAGAGTGGGGAAGCTGCTGCACATGGCAGTATTGCCAGATTTTGTTTTAACATCTTTCCATGCAGAGCTTTGTGATGGGATCCTTATTTTTGAGACAACCCTCATATGTCATATTTTTTGTTTCTGCACCATTATGTCCTTCCGCTGTGCCAACTGATGGCTTTTTTCTCTACCTTTAACATTATTTCCTACCTTTATGGTTGCAGTTCTTCAGCAATGTTTTTTGTGTACCAGTTTATTATCGTTGAAAGAATTTAAAGATAAAATTTGTAAGGGCAAATGTAGGTGGGTGCAGGATAGGGGGAAGATGGGGATGTAGGGAAATTGCCACTGGAGCCTGTGCTCCATTGGAATTAAATTAAATTTTTTAAAAAATTATTTACCATTGCTACTGAGCTCGGTTTTTTTATTATGTTTCATTTTACTTGCAGTTTTTTCTACTCTTTGAACCCTACTGATTACATTAGATTCAGCTAAAGAAGAGCAGTTGATTGGTTTAGTATCATAGCTCATAATCTACCTTACATCCATGCATTTACATTACTTGTGTGTGATGTTAGGCAAAATATAATGGTTACTTTGCATTTTCCATTAGAAATTTAAGTTGTGCAGTTCAGCCAGAACATTCAAAATGACTGAAGACATCCATGATGGTGATGAATGATCACTGTGATTTTTATATTTCATATGATGCAACTAAGGAAAATGGAAGCGGCTTCTAGGCGATATAAATAAGAAAAGAAAGGGAAATTAACCCACCACATACCAAAGTGGACGGATGCGATGAGAGAACACTAATGCTGACTAATGTGCACAACGAACGTTACCTAATTAGGTAACGTTCGTTGTGCACACACGTTCCGAGCCTAGTGGCCCGTTTTTCTATTTGTGAGCAAGGCAGATGCGGAAATATTGTGTAGTTGTTTGTCAGCATTAGTGTTCTCTCATCGCATCCGTCCACTTTGGTATGTGGTGGGTTAATTTCCCTTTCTTCTCTTATTTATATTTCATATGAACATTTTTAATAGTGACAATGAATCTGCTATTAGGTAATATAAACAAAAAAGGATTAGGGGGGATGGACCATCAAATGATTGCAGAATGGCCAGGTAGAACATAAAAACTTTAAACTATTTTGGTGATTGGCCTTAATCATGTAAGAAGTGAGACACTTCGAAAAAGTTGAGAACTATTCCTTCAATGAGGGAGGTTGTAACATAGGAATAGCTCCACAAAACTCGTAAGAGTTAACTAAAAGCTTCTAACATTGAGAATAAAATGTATAAACATAAACTTGATAGTAAAGGGTGCTTAAAATTAAAATCAGACCAGTATCATGTGAGGAAGTAAAAATTGAAGCCATAAAATTAAATTATTTGAAAAACACCACTAACATTTTCACAGGTAATACAGTTAAAAAACAAGCATTTTAAATTAGCATTTGTGATGTCACAAAATTTTATTTAAGAATATAAAGGAATTTGAAAGTTTATTCATGGTGTGCTTATTATATAATCAGCAGCAAGATCAGAGCGTGTGAATGACAGAAATTACCTTCATTCAGATATGTAAACAGAATTTAGTGATGACAATGTATTGTCAGCACCTAGGAAGAATTCCTGACAAAAATAGGAGCTCATGATTGAATAAGGAACAAATAAAAACAAATCTGCAAATAAAATCAATAGAAAACTGAAAATATGAACAAATGATAGCCAAAATTAAATAAATTAATTATGCATTAACAGTTTGTGAGTAAATTAAAGTTTGAAGGGTGAAACCTTGATGATGATCTTCATACATGTTAAATAGAAAGAGTAATTTGTGGAAAGCAAGACATGAATAATTAAATGGAGCATTAAATTACAAGAGGAATTATATAAATTTCATTGAAAACCATAAATAAGTAAGGAAGGTGTGATTTTCTGAAGTTCAAGATTTCCGAAAAATAAAACGTAATTTTGGTAAATGAAAAATTACAGACAAATAATGATAGCTACAGAACTGAGATATATATCAAATTAGAGCAAACTTGTGATGTGAATACTTTTGTGAGGTATCAAATACTTTTAAAGAGAGAGAGAAATAACTAAAATTATCATCCCCTATTTTTCAGAAATTAATAACTAAACAAAGAGATTTTGGAGGAAAGGTGTCATAAGTTAAGGTTTCCAAAATAAACCAATTGACAACATAGTAAAGTTTCAGGAAGTTATGAATAAAAATAAGGATTGGGGATTCTGGAAATTTTACATTCCCATTGAGATAAGGTATTTAACTCGGCCATTTTACCTCGTCAGTACCAGTCAGTCAAGCTCGCCACTTCATTTCATGATAGGGAAGCAGCAAGAACTCAGAAAAATTCTCATCTTGTAACTTTTGAGACTTAGAAATTTTTTAACACCATGAACTTTCGGAACTTGGAATATTTTAGTAAGGTGAAGATGTCTGGTGATATAAACTTTTGGCAAACAAGTGGAACATAAGAAATTCTCAAAGTGTTGAACAGTTCTTTTCCAGCTCACTCTAATGGAGTTGCAGTTCAGTTTAATATTGCAAGAGTGAATGCTTTATATCAGTGCATATTTATTGAAAGAGTAAAACAATCTTCTGTACGATTTGAAGTCTGATTTAACATTCTACAAAGTGCTATTATGATATGATACCAGTTTAAATTTCATAATTTTTGAATAATATACTGAGTGATCTTCAGCAGTGATTTTTATTTCTATGCAGCATTTTCAGCTGTTATCTCTTACAATGTCAGTTCTGCATTTAAGCATAGCCTGCCTAGGCTGTAGCCTAGGGGCCCTCACCACAAACGGGGGTCCGCACCAACAAGGTCCCGCATCACATGTATAGCCTAGCGACCCACAAAGCCTAAATACAGCCCTGTGCAGTGTAATAATACAGGTATATTGGCGACAAAAATCTGCTTAAGAACAATGCGCAAACTTTAATAGGTATCAGGTTATCACATTCTATCCACAGTTAATGATAGGGAACTTGCACCTACGCCAAGAATTTTTTGGTACAAGGTTTATCCGGAGTGATCAAAATACTTTTCAATGAAGTGTTCATGATGGTGGAAAGCAACTGTTTTAATTGAGGTAAAATAATTATTTATCAAGACATTTTAATGCCATATGTGCTTAAAATTTGTGCTGTGGCATTTTACAATTATTTTTAAATGCTTCCACATTTTTTGCATTACATTTTCTGTAATATGCATTTAAAACCTTGTGAAGTTTGAGGACATAAAACTAAAATTTCTTTCTTACTCACAAGGGTATATTGAGTAAAATATCACCAGCAACACTTCACAATTAATTATAATAGTTTGAGAGACGGATTTCCCTGCTGTTCATTTAAATAAAACAGTTTAGTTTTTTCATTATTCTGGGTTTGAGCATCTAAATACAGTAATCATCCTACCAACCCGCTCCATTGCCTTGGTTGATTGTGGCATTGTTATGGTCTCTGGCACCAGACACTAGCAGATGTGTGTCACATTTGACAGGGCAAATGTAAGTAGGTTTTTAGGGAAATTGCCACCGGATCATGCGCTCCGTTGCAATTTTTAAAATTAATTTATTAAATATTAACATTATTGTTTTGATCCAAATCTGAATATATCGTATATAAATTTGTGTAAAATTATATATTGGTGTCTTTTATTGAAATAAATGGAGTCACAAAATACTTTTTTTCTACCCAAACATGAAGTATAAAGATAAATCCAAAATAAAGAAGTCAACTGTCATCAAAGTTGTCAATTTTAGACCATTTTTGTTACTAGGTCTACCTCAAAAATGGTTTTATGTAGGAACCTTAAATTTTCCCCTTATATCAATATAATACTGTATTTAAATCACAAATACTAAAAATATTTACATTTACTTTTCCAGTTTGACGCAAAATGGGGAAAAGTTTTTATTTCAAATTGTTTTTCCATGTATTAATACTTTGTTTTTTGAAAAGTGGTCTTAATTGAGATTTCATTACATTTTAATATACCTAGAATAAATTTTATTGGAACCAACTGGTTCCACCAGGAGTTCAAGTGGCAGTTAAGCACCTAATTGGGAGCCATGGAGTGGAGCCTACACCTTGATCTGAAAACATATCAAGCCTTTACTTTTTGAATCAGATGACCAACTTCTGCCATCATTCCCAAGATATCTATTGTCATAAGAATATGGAACCTTAATTCTGCAATTATTTCATGTTTATTGTTTTCTGCTAAGCGTAATTTTGCTTCTTGAGGCTAAAGTCATTGTAAGAAGTTAGTTTATAGTGTTTACATTTTAGATTAAATAGTATTAACTCTTCAGCAGCTGGGATTCAAGGATTGACACTTTAGCAGCACCTATTTCTTTGTGGTAACAATCAATGCACTTAATCTTTTTGGTTTTATCAAATGTGTCTTCTCATTTAGTACATGTAAGGGGTATTGATATGGCATCTCCTGCCTTTAAAAATATAACTTAAAATAAGATAGGATATGGAAGAATAACCCATTACTTGTACAGTTGAATGCCAGACAAACATGTGAACAGTGTGTGTGTTCTCTTGTGTTCATCTGGCCCTCCTACCTTTATATGTGGTTAGTGAGGAGTTATTTTCTCTACTCTATCTTATTTTCAGTTCTTAATGGCAGTTTCATTGTCACCATTATCCATTTAAAAACATAACTGAAATATAAATGAATGGGAGGGTAGATTTGGATGTGTAATTTGAGTTTCTGAGACTAACTGAATATCTACACTATTATAAACCTGTAAGCAAGCTGCATGTGTCGGAGAGGTAGGAAGCAGAATCTTGCAAAAACTACTGCATCAATTTGGATGGTGTTTAAAATTTTTGAAGCTAATGGTCCAGATCAAAATCTGTGGAAACAGCTAGTAACTCATATGTACCAAGGGATGGAGCAAGTGTTAAAATCATTTCTAGACAGAAAATTATGGGCCACTGATTACACTGTATTTCAGATGTGCATTCCTTCCAAGAAAAACTTATACAAGATCAAACTACTTAGCTTTTATATGAAGTGCATTAGATTATTAATGTGGCATATATTGTCTCTTGTAGAGAGTCAAACAATTAGTCTCTGGTTTAAAATGTCTGCTGTAATTGTTTAATGCGGTAGATATTAGAAAATGTTAATACGGTGATACTTCTTCCTTACACATTATGGATATGAAATTGTTTATTCTTAAAGAAAAATGTCTGAGAAACAGTTACAATACATATATCCAGGTAACAATACATATTTCTTGCATAATAATTTGTGAGGAACTGCACAGATTTTGAATAACATTACTGATTTAGTATAATGACGAATTCTATTTAAAAGTTATAAAATTAATGTAATTGATAAACTAATAGCTCTGGAGTATAATTGTGTTATTAAATTTAATTTTTTTCAAGGTTGCATCTAAGGAAAAAATAAAGTGATGATTATATATCAACAGTCTTCGAATCCAATCAGAAATGAAAGTTTGAAAGCAGTGCTATGGCAATTTATTTTTCGCAGTTGCTTATTTAAATATCATCATGAATAAAATAACACTCATAATCCTGGTTTTGTAATCTATATTTCCGGTTGTAGTTTATATTATATTAAGGTAAATTAACTATGAATCCTAAAACCTTATGGTATATCACGTAAATTGTAACACTAAATCCACTGTGCCTTTGACCAGACCCACATTCCCACTGCTCTGTCTGTGCCTTTTGCCTTGGTGTGTCAGTAGTCATTCTGGTCCAGGCTGCATTTTAACATAACCACAACCTCCACTAAATATTGCTGTTCGAAAATCATAGTTTCTTTCACTGATTCATATTACTGGTGTCATTATTTCAGTACAAATTTTCATAATAAAAGAACATTTTGTTTAAAGGTGTTTATACGCGTTAGCATGGATAATTTCCCAGCTGTGCAGTAATAGCATACTGAGAGTTAACTGTCCATTTGGTCTGAACAATAATACAAACATTTCTTAGGCAATAATATTTTAGAAAATATGTGTATTAAAGCTACAAAATATATACTAATAAAGCAGTTTTTGTCTTGCTTTAGAAAATGTGCATATTAAAGCTACAAAATATACACTAATACAGTAGTTGTTTCCAAATGCCCACATCAAGATGACACAGCTAATTAATTCAATTTGCAGCCTGGACCAGAATGGAAAATCATGCACTCTGTTTTAGCATAAAGCATGAGGAATTTGGTTTCCATTAATAACTTAAGCTTGCTTGTAATTTGGGGGGGCAATGTACTGGCGGTTAGGTGGGAATACAGCCTGGACCTGAATAAAAAATGCTTTTGTGAATCATTGTTTGGAAGTTTATATATAGTATATATATAGTTGAATTCATGAAAACTTAGCTATTCCATTAAATTTGTTGTAATGGCATAGGAATATCTCCATATGGCACCACAAAAACTTACCACAGATTTTACATCATTGCTGCAGATGCTATGGTTGGCATCAAAGTTGTATTAAGAAATGGCTGCCAACTATACTGCTGACACCGCCACATATGGTAAATTTGGCAGCATTATCATAACTGTGGTGTCCCAATTTGACGAATTCTTATTCATGAGATAAATTAAAAGCGATATCAAATATCAAAAATCAGGTATAGGTATAGTTCCTTGTGCTTTTGGTAACTTTTTCTTCTGGTGCAGGCTGTTTTCCAACCTAACCACCCAACAGGAAGAAAAAAATACATATTGTTTACGTCCAGCATGTATTTTTTTGTGGCTTTGGTGACCTTTTTTCTGGTCCAGGCCTCATCTCAACAAAACCACCTCAGCTTTGAAATACAATATCTCAAGAACTAAGTGAGATATCAAATAATTTGTTACAAATTGTATTGTGAAGTTACATAAGAATCCATCACAAGTTGTGGCACTACGGTTATCGTAGAATCCCTGAAAAATTTCAAATGTCATTATGTCAAAGGTACGTTTCTTTTAGCTTTTATCTGAACTTTCTCGAAAGATATGTTGTGAGCGAAGTGGCAAATTTCTGATTGAATAGACAATTACTTTTCGGTACCCCCTTATTGTATCAATAATTTTTCATATAGCTTTAGTTTCTTATATTTCCTATATCATCTTGCATTAAAATGTAAGTTAGACGCATGTAAGAAACTTTCTGACAATGGTATGAACTGAACTTAAGGTAAGAACTAAAAGAAGGGAAAGTTTTTAGATGAAATTTATATTTTTGTTTCTCCATTAATATTTGGTACTAGAATAAAAAGGGTAAACCATTTCTACACACACCAGGGTCAGGGTCCACACACACAAAACCATGGGAAAAAGCTAGTTTATTACAAAGGTATTCATTTAATAAGGAATCAAATTAGGATAGGGAAATGAGCCACCACTAAAGGTAAGTGGTGGCTCATTTCCCTATCCTAATTTGATTCCTTTCCGCTACTTAGCGTCTTTTTTTCATTGTTATCATATTTATTTAATAACATTTTTTCCCACAATTTGTCTTTACTAAATTCATCGTAAATGGCCATAATGGATGCTTAATATATATTGCTGGCTTTGGACTGGTTTGATGCAATCCTCTATCCCTATCTTGTGGTAACCTCTTCATTTCAATATACCCCTTACACCCTACGTCCTTAATTATCTGCTTCATACATTCTAGTCTTCATTTACAGTTTTTACCTTCAACTATTCCCTCAACTAACAAGTTAACCAATCCTACATGTGCCAAAATATGACCTACCACCCTGTCTCTTCTTTCTGTAAGCCTCTTCCACAAACTTCTTTTTCTCACCCACCATTTCCAAAACTCTTTCATTTTGTAGGTTATCTATCCACCTAATTTTCAGCATCCTTCAATAGCACAACATATCAAATGCTTCAATTTTCCTTCTTTCAAGTATTCTTAAAGTTCATGCTTCGCTGCCATAAAGTGTTTTGTTCCAAACATAGAGTTTTAAAATGTTCTTTCTGAGTCCTAGATCAATATTTGAAGCTAAATGATTCCTCTTTTTCATGGAGGCTCTTTTTGCTGTTGCTATTCTGCTTTTAACATCATTCCTGCTTTGGCCAACAGTTGTAATTTTACTTGCCAAGAAGCAGAATTCACTTACTTCTCCTATCACAACCAGTCCTATTTTTATGTTTAAGCTACTATTATTGGTATCATTTTTGCTACATTTCATTACTTTTGTCTTGCTTTGATTTATATTTAGTCCAAACTCTTCTTTCAGTATTTTGTTCATGCTTAATGCATATAACAATATAAAGTTTCGTAATTTAAATGCTACTATGGTCCACTGTAATTATTTGATAATGAACTACAAAACTTACATAGTGAACAAATTTTTTCCTAGTTCTTAATTCAATTATCATAATTATTTTAGTATGGCAGACTGGTATTTAACATATTTATACCTTACATCTTTATATCTATAATATTTGTTATTTTGGCTCTGCCATTATTGGTTACTGAGGCAGTTGCTTATGTATCAGAGTCTTTTGTGAATAGAATGAAAATAAAGGAGATATCATTTCTGTGTCAAGTGATAGTTTGCTGAAGTTTCAGTCTGCTATAACTTGCAGTTTCCTAATTGTATTTATTAGTTTTATGAGGTGGACCAGGAAAACATGATTCATATTCAGCATAATTATGGTAAAGTGGTTAAATGCATCAAGAATTTTTGTCCTGCTGCAAAGTACTGTTGCTTAAATAAATAAACTGAGTCAAACTTGTTAAATGTCTAGAACATTAAGAAAACAGAATCACAGCTATCCTCAAGCCAAAAAAAGAAAAGCCATATAAAAGCTTGAAACATTTTGGTTAAATAAATTGATCTGAAATAACGCATTATTTTTTAAAGTTTATGATAGCATATTTTTATGCTCATTTCATACTACACTCTTGTTAACTTAATCTAATTAGTGTACTGTACATTTATTAAATTATTTTTTAGTATTCAAAATTGTAATTTGTTCTAGGCACAAAAGATACCTCACTGCCATTTACATATGGGAGATAGACCCATCCACATCACCCTGCAACGAGCACTAGCTGCTCTGTCATGGTGGCAAACTGTACGTCTGACATGGCATCTGCTTACCTTTAAAGAGCCTATTAGGTATGAAATAAAGCTTAGTCTGCAAATTTTGCATTAATGATATATTTACTCAGTTAAGAGAGAGCATGAAACAAACATTTAACAGCAATAATTTACTGCTTCTTGTGGTTTACGTATATCTTACTTGAAATTTTAATATCTGTTTTCTATTCTTCTGTTAAGTACTTACTGTAATGGTGAGTAGTGAACAATCCAGCTGAATCAGTAGACTGTTGTACAGCATATACAAGATAAATATCACAAATACTATAAAATGTCAGAGCAAATATGGTATTTATTTAGTTAGTCAACCACTGCTAGCATATAGACATGTATTGGTTCTGTTAATAAAAGAGTTACAAATTTCTCTGAATACCTCATCTACTTATTGTTAATGGAAACAGTGAAACTGCCATTAAGTACTGAAAATAGGATAGGGAAGAGAACCCATCACTTAACACAGATGAAGACAGGAAGGCCAGATGTAAAAAACACAAAATAGTTTTCACAATATTTTGGTTAGTAACCTTAGTCATGTAGGAGGTGAGACATATGACAGAAGGAAAGATGTGAGTACATCCACACCTGCCATATGAATGAACCAAAGATGAAACATGCAGGAGGGTGGGGATTGATGCTGATGAATGGAGAAAGTTTACCTAAAGGCAGCCCCACACGGGCGATCCATCTGGCACCAGGTCATTTGGCAACATTCCGTTTAGACTCAGTCCAGATTAGGGGGTCACACACGAGAGAACCACGCCAAGCCAGGCCAGTTCGTGCCTTCACTAGTCCGGCTCTGGCGTGTAGGGGCTAGTACGCTGGTCTGATCTGGCTTTTGAAGGGTCACTGGTTCGAATCCGCCCTAGGGCCTGGCTGGTTTTATTTCAGTGTTGTGTTGTCCTCAAAATTGTCCCAAACTAAAATGAAAGAAGCCTGATACAATTCTTAGTACAATATAAATTGGAGTTGGCTAAACGTTCACACAGAACAAAGGCCAAAAAACAATTGTATTAACGATGAAAATTAGTTAGAACGTATAAAATACAAAATACTGGGATATTTAGAAACATAATGGAAGGGTTTAAAAAAATACTATGGTGTAAGTCACTTTTCCTTGCTTTCCAGAAATTAACATAATGTAAAAGATTCTGTAATAAATTCTGGAATATAAATATAATATTGTCATTTTAGTGATGTCACCTGCAATCAAATTTAACACCAGGGTTGGAATTTAATAAAGTCTATAAAATGGTTACATTTTACTGCTGACAAAAATGACTTAAACTAGTGTTTATTAAAAAACTGCCAAGGAATTACACTAGTGTGTGTGACTTACACTGGTGTATTTCTAAGCAAAATTGATATAAAGTGAGATTGTGTAATGTATCTTGGATTGTTTCTTTAGAATAATTTATGTCTTTAGAAATCCTATGCAGAAGTGCAAGTCAGCATGCAGGATACGTTTACACAGTTAGCAGGCAGGATGCGTTTACAAACACAATGATTTTAGTCTGACTTATACCACTTTGCTGATAAACATCACTAGAATTCCCAGTTCCTCCTGTTGGAAGCTTACTTGCTACACATTTTTTACTAACAGATTGAGAGATTGATTTATCTACATATGGTTTCAGTATCTTTTTTTCTTGAAAATGTGACTAACATACACCATTGTGACTTTAACCCTTCCAAATCGAACCTATCTCTGTTGGATAAAAACTTTGTAATATTTATTTGAAGCCCCACCCAAAGCTCATATTTTCAATCTTTCAGAATTGTTTTTGGCGTTGCACTAACTCACTATTAATACTGATTTAAAAAAAAAAAAAAACAATAACAACAACAACACTACCCTGAGTACAAAAAGGAAAGGACTAGGGTGAAAATGACCAACAGATGGAATGCTATGAATTCATTAGACATTCTAAACTAACTGTTAGTTTTAATCTATAGCTATACTAAAACTATAACCTGGAATGTCTGCATATATGAGATTCTTTAAAAAAATGATTTCGGATATTATTAACACACTACAGGAAAGAAATGAGCTGTATTTTTTTTTTTTAATTTGTGCCCGTCTCAGAATTATAA
>JARYHS010013348.1:0-16227 GCA_031002005.1 Vandiemenella viatica | reverse complement strand
TCGGAACAGTGGACAGAAAAAAATACAATTACTTACTCAAGCCTACCCTTCAGAGTTCTATGGCCCTTAACCCGTTCTAATCACTTCAGGAAGCCGTGTTGCGGAATGGAAATGGATTGCTTGTGTTCGAAGAAATATGCGGGAGAAAAAAATTTGTGCTGTCCAGTTTTTTGTTCTTGTGTCCTTCATTTATTTCCACCAACACTTTTGTAAAATTAAGGAGTTTATTGATATGAAACTTGGATTAGCCTTCATGTCTCCAGTCCAAATTTTTTGTTTGAGCAGTATACGGGGAGATAATTTATATTTCGAGAAACAGTGAGGTGTCTCTAGCTCATTTCCTGGTATATATGTGAGCATGTAAGCTTGGGCTTGTAAGTGTGTGTTGTGGCTTGGTGCAAACTCGTCGGTATGTCTATATACTTCTTGTTCCCAGTTCACCACAACGATTTATTTTCAGATGAATGGTAATACACATCATATGTGCTATCTTACCTCAGGAAACAGAACGACAGAAAATAGACAATAGTACTTCAGGTACACTGAAAACTCTTCCTTTCAACCACCAAAACAGCTTTCCATAACAATCCACCACAAACTCCATGTTCACAGCATTGATGGTATTTTGTGCACGGCGGTCCACCTGCCAAGTCGAATCAACGGCGGCACTGCCTACCCTTTTCTTGTAGCGATTCGGACCATTTTTGAATCCCAATTTCTTCTGTCGTATTCATGTCTCAAATTTCTGTTATGCATATATATCAGCAATCTTAGCATACATACTAAATTTTATTTCATTATTGTTGTTAGTCCTGATATTATTCGGATGCAAACTTCAACGATTTTGTCACTCACTCACTAACTGATGATCATCAAAACTCTAAGGTACTTCCCGTATCCGTAGAAAGCTGAAATTTGGCACGAAGATTACATTTTACCCACATATTATAATAAAAGTCTGATACTCGTAAACTTCCATATATATACTCCTACCTACCCCTTACGTGAAATCGCTTTTCACCCTAATAACTTATATAAATCACAGATTTTCATTGTAGAGTGAGCTTACTAGGTTTCACTAATGTGTTAAATTGTACTTCTTTCCTTTTCTTAATTTGGAAGTTATTTAAATTCAATTTTTTATTTCGCCACGACACCCCGATATCAAAATCCCACTGTACTGCCAGTAATTCTAGAAACAAGTAATTTGTTACACAAATAGGGTGATCAGAAATTCAGTGATCGGCGGGTTGTTCGGGACGTTGTAATAACGAAATAAATACAAAAAAAAAATCTAGTAAAAGTCGTACCATTTCTGAATTATCCGCAGCTAAATTTGGCCAATAAGAGCGCTGCGCGGGCGAATTCCAACGGCCCTCCAAAGGCGGTGTTGCCAAGCGTACTGGAAGAATGGGACCGCCAAAGAAAGCGAAAATAAAAACTCTTTTCGGAAGCGGGGACCGAACCCGCAACCTTCAGTTTGAGAGTTTGGCGTCTTACCGACTACGCTGCCAAGGCACTACAAATTCCTTGTTTTTAGAGGTCACAAGGGTGGACTGTTTGTTAGTAATCGGAATTAACCGGTAATCCGCGACATTTTTCGGGTCCCATCCCTCCAGTACGCTTGGCAGCACCGCCTGTGGAAGGCTGTTTGAATTCGCCCGCGCAGCGCTCTTATTGGCCAACTTTAGTTGCGGATAATTCAGAAACGGTGCGACTTTTACTAGAATTTTTTTTTTTTTTCCTAGTGCATCGTCCCCAACACTGCCATTTCCCGCCGATCAGTGAATTTCTGACCACCCTGTATACTGAGCTACCAAACAACTGTGATTAATGTATTTTGAAAAGAAAAAAAAATCAACAGCAATCAAGATACTAATATTCCACACACCGTCGCATATTCCTCCAGTGGGAAGAATATTTAACAGAAATGGCTGTTATAAGCTTTGGAAAATGCGTAAAAAAATTATCTTGATGCAAAAATACTTAGTTTTTATGAGTTCATCTCAACTTACATTTTACAAAATACTTCAAGGATTGATATGACACAAATTACACTGAGCTGTAGTGTTCAGTCCTTTTTAAATTAATTAAACATGAACAAAAATAAATGTAGCTAAATATCCTGTCACTCAAGGACTCGACGCGACTTTGGAAAAAACTAAAACAGTACTAAAATGGTTAACTACAGTCTTTATCTGCAACCAAATTTAGCTTGGATTTCCTAATTCAATTGCTATATCTGTGTCTTCATTGCCAAGGCAGAGACTTTGAGTACCGAAACGTTGGGTTTTATGAACTGACTCCCCTGCCAGTTCTCTGAGAAATTTTATTGGCAGTCTATACAACAAAATCCATTCTTATAGAGAAAGTGAATTGTTTGTCACAATGAAAGTGGATTGATGTATGACAGAACAAGAGTGGTTTTAACGTGAGTAATTACCAGTTTTGCTTTGTTGAAAGAAGATAGAAGGAGTAAATTATTCTACTATAGAAGAATTAAATTGTTCTGCTACTCAATAAAGTTGTTAATAAATACAACAAATATATAAATCTGAAAGAAATTTCTGTCACCTGAAGTGATCAAAGATTCATGCAGTATGTTTAAAACTATAATTTATTTGTTATAAAATAACAATTGTAAATCGAAAGTTGATTTTGGATGCTTCCAGTCAAAGCGCGAAAAACTGATTGTAGCTCCTTTCCATAAATATCTCAAAGATCCATGAACTGAAGTTACCACAATTTATAATATTTTCGTAACAATGCAACATGTTTCAATAACTTCGAGACTGAAGAGAAGTTTGAAATAGAGACTATTAATTAAACATAACAAAATTTTAACTTGAAAGTCAAGTAAGGAGATTCAGATACTTGTAGATATAATTAATATTCCATATTCCCAGAACACACTGTGTTCCCACTTCCCATCGTTAAAACGTCTAAAAACTTCCACCACCTTACCCGATTGGCTGGCGGTTAGGATTTCCATAAGATATTTCACGAAAAAGCACTGCCCCAATATATTTATCTTAAGTAATTGCATCATTCAGGAATCGACGCCAGACCTATTATAACGGATTTAATGTTACTGTCGTTGCTTGTTAGTTCTGACAGAATAGAGATTGATTAAGTCAAGTGAGTGTCCTCTTCCTCTCTGCTCCACATGGTCGAGTGGTTATCTGCACAGATTTATTCCAGTTAAGCTCTATGTCCTTGTATTGCATGGTAACAATGAGAGTAGGTAATTGGAACGAAGGTAGTACTATCGGACATCGGAGCCCTCGACCTTCGACAATTGTAAGGTGTTACACCAATGAGGCGCTACTCCATCCAAACTCGTTTTCCGACCACACCACTGGTCCCGATGCCTTCCCTGCAGTCGCAACTCGTTACGCGGGTAGCATAGTGGAGGGGGCCGGTCACTCGCGAGCGGCCGCTGCTATAGGCCCCGCTCGACGTACAGTTTTCCTCTTACGTCACAAGTGGTTACGTGATCGCGGCTCGGGAGGCTTCAGGGGGAAAGGCGTACCGTCTGTTATTCAGTATTCGGCACGTCCTTTGAGGAAGTAAATCGGTAGTAAATTCCAACGGAAAACATTCTCACGTAACCGATTCGCCACGCCCTTTCAGTGAACATAGTAAAAAATGTTATTGTGTAAAATCATATTTCGATTTTAATGAAATATTGACATGTTCTTAAAGTAGCAGATGAACAAATTTATTTTTTGTTTTGTTCTTCCGTATTTAATGTTAGGTAGCTATGAGGCAAACAGTGTTTCGGATTTGAGCTAATTCACTCAATTCTATTTGATTCGCGATATACTCATTTCAGTTTTACTCGCTCTATCTGTTCTATCTGAACGAATATAAAACTCGTATTCATCGTTGTATAGCGGATTGTATTAGGAAACTGTTATCATTTGTTGAACGTGTAAAACGGAACTAGTTATTTCATTAAACTCAATAAATCCAGGCCATCGAATGTTTAAACTATAACAGATTAAATGTAGTTAAAATACTGTAACATTTACTTAATAACTCCACAAGAAAATAGTTATGTCACATAGCCATACGTATTCTGCACATACAGCAGAGGTATTTTGCTATATTAATATAAATTTACTCTTGGAGGTATTTCCAAATTAGGGTAGACTGGGTACGGTTGTGCCAGGGTACAGTTGTGACAGTCATCATATTAGCCAAACTATAAGGAATACTGGGATGGGGAGGGGATAGAGAGGAGCGGCGTGCCTGTTTAAACGTGTTTCACAGTATCGCGTCAGCCGTGGCGTGACATTAACAATCGTAGAGGCCTACATTACTTTTTAACAGTCAAAGGTAAGTATTTCTATTAGATTTCTTTTAATATTTGTTGTTATATGTGTACAGATATAGTAGTGAGTGTTTCTCCCCGTTTTAAGTTAAATATTAGTAGTTAAATCGCAGTGATTACTTTGCACATAGTTTATTTTGTATTGTCTTGACGATTGTTGTTTCGCGAAGGAGTGCATTGGATACGGTTATGACAAGTAATTTTTTTTTTTTTTTTTTTTTTTTTTTTATGCCCAGAAAACGCTTGAGCAAGACCGACAGCTGTACCAGGCACATTAGTCACAGTTACTTTTGCATAAAATGCTTTGGGAAATATTATCCCTCCTTTATTTCCACTGGTTAGTTATTACGATCATATTGCTAGGGATCGACTGGGGCTGCAAATCCTTCAGGCTGGATGCAAGGTGCATTGTTCGTAGGATTTCTCGAACATTTTAAGAAATTTTCTAATGCTTCTCCAACGCATAGAGTCTTGCTTGTGCAGGATAACCATTCCTCTCATATCCACATTAATATATCGGATTTTTTTAAAGAAAATGTAATCACTTTGCTTTCGTTTCCTCCACACTTTTCGTACAACCTGCAGCCCTTGGATCGACCCGTCTTCGGACCCTTAGAAAAATCTGTAAATACTGCTTGTGATGGATAGATGCGGAGTCGATGTACCAGGTATTATCAAAAAGATCTATATCAACACTTTTATAATAACTATTGATGCTACAATGCCGTATTAGTTATAAGCGATTAAGGTGTTCCCAGATTAATTTCTAATGTTACATAAAAGAAGAAGATTATGTTACATTATGTTTGATATTATTTGAAATAAGAACGATTTTAGACCATTTTGCTGTATTTTTGAACATGTTACTACCGACCCCAAGCACTGTCACAACCGTCCCTGGGGTGTGGTCATTGTGACATTTTTTCTTTTTTTCCTAATTTGTTTCTATGACTTAACCATTGTACTTAGGGACAAAGCTTTAGTATTTATACGCCGAAAAATGTACATTTTACTCTAAAAATCACCTTTGTTCCAGGTACCTGGCATACTAAGAAAATTATGAGAGATCAAATGACAATCGTCACAACCGTACCCAGTCTACCCTACTGCAAATATTCTTTGTATGCGTATCATTGCTTTTCAATTCCATTCCCAAATGTGAACATTGGTTCAGCTGAGGAGTAATAATTTCCGCACCTTCGTGTAGTGTGCAAATTTTAATTGCTACTGGATTCTCTAATATAAGCTATACAGGGTGATTCAAAATAACGTGGACAAAATGACATGGTAGATCAGTCATACAATAAGAATCAAAAATCGCATAGGAAGTTGAACGCTACAGGGCGTCTAAAATAATACTGACACAAAGAGAAGAAACAAAACCATTACAGATCATTTTATTGATAATTACTCACTCACATGCGACTAATGCAAGCCAAATGTTGAGCCTACAGCAGATGCTCAAAGTTTTTGCCAGATGCATCGAGACAAGCCGGCATCTCCGTTGCATGGAACGGCGCACCTTCTCAAAGATACCAGGTGTATCTCGAACACATCCTGCTGCCGTAACGTTTCTTCCTACCAAGTCTTCCGGCGTTTCAACAGGTGTTTCATACACAAGTCCTTTTAAAAATACCAACAAGAAACAATCCAAGGGAGACAGGTCTGGTGATCGTGGTGGCCATGCGATTGGTCCACCGCGACCAATCCAGTATACAGGCGTTTGCGACCCCTGTTCCTATGCGATTTTTTATCCTTATTGTATGACAGAGCTACCATGTAATTTTTTGTCCAAGTTTTTTAATCACCCTGTATAAGGAAGTAATAATTAACTATACGTTCCACTTGTCAATTAAAAGGAAGAGACTACAACATTTTTTGGATCGGTATTCAAGAAGATTTGAGATAAGGCCACATAAAAATGCGGTGTCGTATGAAAGATAAATTTGTGTCTATCACATCTCCTCGAGTGCTTTACGCTTGATGCACCCTGCTGTGTTGCATATTCTAAATTAATCGAAAATCTGAATTCCAGAGACTGTGTTATGAAACATTGAAGCATATAATTACCGCAGTTTCCGTGCCGTGCAAATGGTTCCCTGTTTGTCGAACAGTAACAAGCTGGCATCATCACCGTCGTTTGCTCAAACCTGTTCGTAAAGATTCAAAACCATCTTCATCTCTTAATCATCCTGTTTTGCAGTATCTTTTGATTAAATTTTAAAAAAATGTCTTGAACAAAGCAGAGGAAAAATGAAACATGCCATTCTTGGATATAAAAGCGATCGATTTACCCAAATCGTCTCCCTTAACAGATAATTTGGCAAGTTATAAATTACTTTTTACGTAAATTGATTTACATGAGTTGATAGTGATGAGAATTAATTAAAATGCTGCTGAATTTAACTTTAAAATTTAATGAAAGTACAACTTTACGCTTTCATTGTATCAAACGCTGCCCATTTGTTTTGTGTTATGTTCTTATATTACTCTGCGCCTAAAATGTACGTTGTATGTATACATCGTATGAGAAGCTACATAGAATATAAATGTAAATGAGTGGTCAAACATAACGTTAACGAGAGTAAGCAAAACATGTATAGATTAGAAAATACTTATGTTTGGTGTCAGACGTCCACATCTAGACTGTTAGACTACACCAGCGTGGCCTCCTCCACCTGTTTCTCTAAGTCTCTCGTGAAGCTCCGCAATTGGTAGCAAGTGACAATACTGTCAATTGTTCTTTTTCTCAACAATCGGGTACTATTTATTGGGTATGTCATGATACCGAACATCCCCAGCCTGCGTCACAGCTCGTGGAAAACAGATAGATGATAGGCTGGGTTGTCGATGTTTTAGATCTATGCCAATATCTAATTTTTTTTATTGTTTTCCAAGGTCGTAAGGTTGTGCGAAACGCAACGTTGTAGCGTGATTTGTGGATTTGAGATGAGTAAGAGGTAAGTTGTAAATGTGTTGTATTGGCTGTGAGTGTCTTTGTTACACTTCTCATTAGTGACAAAAATGGGAGCCAGTTGATTGATACGTACAGTTACAGATTATTTGCTTGAACTGGGTGTCAATTTTATGTACCTTATTACCACCTACACCGTATAGGGGCACGTTATTCGGCAACGGAATTTACCAAATCCCGTGCAGCGGTTCGAGGAAATCGGTTTTTGATCCCCATGAAATTCAAGCATGTGCATTATGTTGTTTCCGGTTCTGACTGTTTGTGCTGTTTTTGAGAGGTGTTGCTTATAAGTCTAAGCTCGATCTAATGTCATATCTAGACAGGTGGAATTAGTTTTGTTGTTGTACTAGGCTTCGTGTGTTCCCAAAGCTACAGGAAGTTGTGTTTTTTGTTGTTTTTTTTTCATCTGCTGGGTTAGGTTTTAAATACCACTTTTTATAATATTCATGCGTAACCTAAGATCTGGTGTAATTGTATTATTTCCCACTCCAGATCCTTGTTTTGAAATGTCGTTGCCATATACATAATCTAGTACGTTGGTGGAGAATATGATGGTACGTGTGTTTGTGGATGAAATAACGTGTTGAAGAGAGCGCCAATGTTGTGAACCTGTATCGAGCCAAACAACTTTCCAAATGAAGTCAGTCACTCTCTTGGATAAAACGACTCCTTGTGAAAGATACGTGATCACGACCACATACATTGCTGCAATTTGAAAGCCCAAGATAGTGAAAGCTTTTTTCCTCAACGTATCAAACTTTCCTCTTCATTACAAATCAAATTTCGGTTAGTATAGCGAAAAAATCTTTCGGCGTTCAACAATGGAAGATGAACAAATTTGAAATATAAAGTACTACCTACTTTCTAACAAAATGTCGGGGAAATGTCGACATATAAAGAAACAGTGGAATCAACAGTTGTTTGGCTTCAATAGACTGAGAAAAAAATAAAGTACTTTATATTACTTTACTCGCCAGTGTGGTTAAGGCACTGCACACTTGGCCCCCTTGTACCGGCCGTCTTGGTTGAGGTGTTTAGGCGGTTTCCAGCAGTCGTCTAGGTGAATGCTGGGACGCTCCTCCATCTCCACCTCATAAACTACACATTTCACAAACAAAAATACACTTATCATACAGAACAGGAATTTACACCCTTCACAGCAGTCGCAACCTAAGTGATTTTCTCAGCTGGTGACAACACTAAAATTTTTCGACAGATTACAGATCTTCATTGCTGCTGTGAAAGACGCCTGGTAAAACAGCTCAGAGTTGACTAAAAATATCGCAATATAAAAAATGTGTAACCTGTGAATGTCTCATTACCTGCGTGTAATGCAGGATAAAAGAAATGATTTTGAAATTGAAGGAATCAGTGATATTTTGACCAAAAGACACAATAACTGACCAACCAAAATCTGACGAGCTTATGTAATAGGCACAACTAAGCTGTAACCCTCGATTTTTAAGGGTCCCCTGAGAGTTAACATTTTTCCGTTAAAAATGAACAAAATCACCCAAAATAAATCAAAGTAATTCATGCAAAAAGTACAAAAAGTTACGAAATCTGGTTTTAAGCCAAGTGTTTACTGCACTTCCTGAAACAGAATGATTTCTCTCGGTGTTATATATTGTTGATTTAATATATATATATACAGTTTTGGCGACTTGGCCATTATGCATGTAATAATTTTTACTGAAATGAAAGATGTAATACAAACGATTTATTCTAAAAGTTGTCAAACCTGAAAGATGTGCAAGGAAAATCTTGGTTTCTGTGAATTTTTAAGATTGATAAAACAACACATTAAAAGTATTTATGTAGGTTTACTCAAACGTGGAATGCACAATGGTCAACGGAATTTTTTATTTTAAATCAACGATCCACAATTCTATTCCAGAAAGTGTACCGTTACTGTAAGTTACAGCAAAAAACATATCAATAAGTGGCATACGTTCAATAGTCTCTTTACAAGAGCAACCAAAGGCACAACGGTAAAGAGGGAAGATGTATTTACATCGTCTATTGCTTTAACCTCGAGGTCAATAGAGGCAGTAAAGAACTGAGAACGACAAGGATTCGAACCGATATCCTCCCTAATGCGAGGCCAGAGTGTTACCACCACGCTCGGAAAGGGGGTTGAGGAACAAGACTTTGACAGCATAGCTCGCAACGATTGCTTGTCACACTATTAAGGATTCCAATCCCGCAGTGTTTTCAATCCTGCGGGATTTTTGCGTAATTTGCGCCAATCCTGCGGGATTCTTTGGGATTGGTGCTAACAGTTTTTCAACGCACATTTTAAAACAAATTTATTTAAAGTGTTAGCAAATTAAATAATAAACGTATGTTAATCAAATTAATAAATCAATTTTAATGTTAAATGATAAAAATTAAAAGTTAACGATATTTCAACTGTCAAATTGACAATAAAATTTTTTAGCCTGTCTTAAGAATATTTCTAAATTCACATTTTTTTTAAAAATCTAAACCAATTTTTGAATAAATAATCAAAATTGCAAAATATTTAGTCATAGCTTATATTATATACCTTACATCAGTTTGAAAACATGGTATGCCTAATGGCCAAGTCACCAGAGTTTATTGATTTTTTTATTCTAAATAAACGATCTGTAACACCGAGAGAAAGCATTCTATTTCACAAAGTGAAGTAAATATACTCTGTAAAGTGTAGACTCGGCTCAGAACAAGATCTCATAACTTTTTGTCAGTGCACAAGCACGAGACTTGGTCTATTTTTACAATAATTGTTTTTGTGGGATTCATTATTATGTCTCCTGATTTTTTGATTGATCTTATAGTCGATTCATTGTCATTAAAAGAAACTACTCACCAAGACGTAAACTGTCAAGTATTTACGCTCTGGCCTCTCATTCGGGAGGACGCCGGTTCCAATCCCCGTCCGGGCATCCAAATTTGGGTGTTTCATTGTTTCCTCAAATCACTCCATGTGAATGCCGAGATGCTTCCTTAAAAAGACCATGGCCGAATTCCTTCCCGTTCCTTATACCCAGTGCTTTCTCGCCTCTGATAACCTCGACGTCGACGAGGCGTAAAACGATAAACAAACAAACAAACAAAAATCAACACCACGCATTAACATTGAAAAGATGTGAACATGTGCTGCTCTTGGTTCATTGGGGTCAAGGGTGTCGTAACTGCAGGTATTATCTCGCCAAGAAGTAACTATACCTTAAGAACAATCGAGGATTGTTTACACCTGTGGGAAACAGCAGGTGCTATGAACATCCAAAAAGGTGAGCGCTTACCAGCGAACAGCAGTTACTAAGCGCTGGAAACAATGCAAGCTGCGACAATTACCGAATCAAGTACGCCTGATATAATAACAGAGCTTCGTAACTTCAAATATGTTCACCGAAATGTGATATGCTCAACTTCCAGCTGTGTTCTAGCACTGTGTTTACATGTACTATCGTCGCTACGAGGCCTATTGAAAACGAAATTACGCCGGTTATCTTTGCACCTAGGGAAGTTTGGCGAATTCGGTGAAAAATAACGAGTTTCAGTTACTATGTTTTATCCAAAGATAAAGACCGGCGAAAGAGGCGAGTTATACAAGTGCGGCATGAAAACTCCATCGAGTTAGACCCTAGTGCGTAGTTGTCATTTTGCTAAATCGGATTTTAATTCATCGCTTGATAGATGTGGTAAGTAGTTGCTTGATTTTTCACACTTTCAATCAAGAGTATGAAGTGATTGCATAAACCTCGTATGCATGCGCCTTTGCTGGAAATTAATTTTATGTTGTAGTTGTGCTTAGATTATGGCAACATAGCCTTGATTTGTTGTGGATTGTTTACACTTTTTCTTCTACATTCTTTGAGAAAATTAACTTAAAACATGCTTTAGATCGACTAAAAAGCTATTTAACTGACAAAAAGCATTAGATAGTTTGGTCAAGATAAACGTTTTCAAGCGATTTCTTAAAAGAAGAAAAAAATCCATAATGTGAACAGTATTTTACAGGAAGGTAAAAAAAATAAAATAAAAAAAGGAAGTAGTTAATACCTCAATAGGTTTTAATACTAAATTTGCCGGCAATCGACGTACATTTTGCGAACAACCAGCCACATGGACCGATCTTTTAAACTCGACAAAAGGAATAATAATAAAAAAACTAATGGCTAATATTATGTTTTTCATGGTCAGGACGAAACTCGTTTAACCAATCTTTGGGAAATTAGCATACAAAAGAACAAGCTCAACTTCAAACAATGTTTCACTGATGTTCAAGAGTTCTTCTTTCCTATATGATCTGTAAACACAGCGCAAAACAGTGATTAAAAAACTTTGGCCTAAAATCAGACATTTATAATTTTAAAATGATTTCAAGCAGTTCAGAACGAGGATTGAAATGCCGGAAAGAGGCCAAAACTAAACTGTAAATTCAAGGTTCAATTGGCTTTGATGGTTTGAATTCTTACCTGTTAATCAATTTTTGCTTAGTATACTTCTACAGATTGCGTGCTCCGGCTTTACAAAGTAATAACTTCAGCTTTTTAACGGTTAAATTGTTGTACACAGACTGCAACGCAAAGGAAAACAAACACACATTGGTCAGCCGTAAGTTAACAATAACACACTTTGTGACTAAAAAATAAACTAACAAGTTACAGAGCTCTATATCATTCCGCCCAGCAGGAGAGGAGTGACAAGATCCTAGTAAAGCCCTTTAGAACTATTCACTCTCGTAACATCATCACAACACGCTCCCTCTCTGTCGACAACGATGAGCAGGTATCGCTCGAGACCTTATGCCCTTTTGCCTGTAACCAATTGCTAATGTATTATCATGTTCCTCTCTTTCTTTTTACCTAGAATTTAGAATCTTCTCCCAATATTTATCCAGGTCACATTACAAGTATATGCCTTGTACGCGCTCACACCTCTCCTCATAGTTTTGAATGATAAGGGGAAGAGAGGAAATTCGGTTACTAAGATGTGGTCAGACCATTGCTTGAATATCAGTGGCGGATCCAGAATTTTGGTATTGGGGGGGGGGAGCCTTGAGCGGATTTTGGTTTGGGGGGGGGCTTGAGCGGATTTCGTTTGGCTTTATAGTCATACCGCCTTTAAACGACCAGTAGAGCTTAAAAAATGGTCTCAAAATTATGATATCTTGATAGACCTAGATACTTTGGGGGGGGGGGGGCTTGAGCCCCTTATCCCCCCACCTGGATCCGTCACAGCTGAATATGGTGGAGTATTACGTGATCCAGTTACAGGTATCAGAAATAAGAGTTGGAGAGGGTTTAAAGGAGGGCAAGCAGATTATTTTTTAATTAAAAAAATAACAGCGGAACACAATCAGTAGTAGTTACGAAAACTGCTAGCTGATTTAAGAGTCATTAGAAGACAGAAAACGGTTGAAGTGAATTTAAGATATATACTGATGACGAGTCTTGGATGGATATTGGTAGAAGAATTAGGACTAGTACCTGGAAGCTGGCACTTGCAAAATTTCCTTTGTAGGTAAGGGACTGTAATAAATTACTAAGCGAAATGCTGAAAAAATTACCTGCGGTGTTAACAATATTTAAAATTAAAATTCTTAAGGGCAAAAGGAGATGGATATTACATTACGCTCATAGAATTTAGGATTAAAACAAACATGTATTGTGAAAGTTAGTGTGTACGGAGATTGCCACCGGGGTGGCATCGATATTAAACTGCTTGTTTTTGTTTATAGCTTAATGTCTTGTCGATATTGATGTTATTAGAGACTGGAGAGGACAATGAACGGGAAGGAATTTGGCCATGACGTTTACGCAACCAATTCAGATTTTGCCTGGAGGGATTTCTCTAAAACGCAGATCTGGATGTCCTGTAGGGGATTCGAAGCTGTGTCCTCCTGAATGCGAGGCCAGAGAGTTACCGTTCACCCACCACGCTCGGTCTCGATATTAAATCAAATTGAATTAAACTTCTTTAAGTAAGTATATATGTGGTAGACTTCGTGATAGCTAACTCGCTGGAAATGTGCCGTTTGCAAGGAAAGAATGGTACTGATCAAATAATGATGATTTTATCGTTACGAATGTGGGACGCATCAACCATTTTGACATTAGTTACCTGAAGATCGTTTTGACAGTATACAGTCAATTCATCATACGGGAATAAACGTATCGATGAAAGAA
This sequence comes from Vandiemenella viatica, assembly GCA_031002005.1. Lineage (NCBI taxonomy): Eukaryota > Metazoa > Arthropoda > Insecta > Orthoptera > Morabidae > Vandiemenella > Vandiemenella viatica. Next base: position 2,741 of record JARYHS010013348.1, on the reverse strand, counting down.
CGGTAAAATGAACTTTAAAAGTTGTACAGTTCTTATTTTCAACATATCCTATAATTTGTATACATAATTACAGTGACGTAAGTCAATTATTCAAATTAGTGGACTTATACACATAAGCACGATATAGATGAGTCAATATGTTAACAGACAATGTGAAGTAAGTCGGAAGAACTTCATTCAACTGCCAACAGATGGCAGTGTAAGTTCTAGTGATGAAGGAAACAGTTGTATACCAGTAAAGTCGTGTGAAACAGACTTGCACCACCATGAAAACGCTTCCAGACTGTAATTTTAACCAGATCGATAAAGTTAATTAGATACGTTGAAATTTTCGGCCAGATGGGATCCGAAGTTTGAGACATGCTACGGCTGAACCGTTGTAGGCAGACTGCCGTACACCTCGCAAACTGTCATCTTCGATATTTTTTTTTTTTTTTTTTAACTTAAGGTTTTACGCCTTGTCGAAGTCGATGTAATTAGAGGAGGGATGGGATTGGGGACAAGGAACTGGACTTTTTGAAGGAAGAAACCCGGCATTCACCTGGAGAGATTTGGGGAAACCATGAATAAAAACCCAAATCAGGATGCCCGGACTGGGATTCGAACCCGCGTCCTCTCGAATGAGAGGCCAGAACGATAACCGTTCATCCACCACGCTCGGTGTCCATCTTCGATTTTGACTTACTGGAAATATCATGGATTCTACTTGGTATTCACCGTCAGTAATTTAAAAGTTCTCATGTTCAGCCTGGTTAATCGTTCAGCAACAATTAGAGGCTACACTCGAAAATTGGCAGAAATCTAAAGTTTTTATCTGTGGATAAGTCATCTCATGATAAAATATGTCTTTTCAATTGTAACTAAAATACTCATTTTTGTATTTGGGCGAGAAAATCGAGAAGTGAGTGGTTATACATAACACTTACGTCAGTGATCTGTTTCCTGATACATGTCTAACTACTTCTCCACTATCAAATGAATGGTCAACAAAACGGACAGCTAATAGTCATTCGGCATAATAGTGCTTGAAATTTTAATTAGAAATCAATGGAAGAGGATAACATGTTCGTTATCTCTCTGATAAAAGTCGTTATGGAAGCCGTGTCACACTTGCCGATACGGTAGTTTTTATACACATAAGTGAATTTTCTGACCATCTAATAGTAGCTACGCAAAATTCCACAATGAGTTAAAACATAACTTGTTGATTGGCAACATGAGGAGGGCAATTTTCTTCCTTTTATTGTACAAATGGAAACACTAAATAGCTAAACTGAAATCAGTTTAAATCAGTGTAGCACAGTCGCTTTATGCAGCAGTAATAATTGTCGACTGAGAAAGAAGATCTAGTGACTTCACACGCAACAATTTTGGTCGTACGAAAATTTGTCGCAGCTACGCTTGGGTTAGTTTCTCACGCAATGATTTTTTGTCGTCGTTCGAGCTAAGGTTTTTATCTCTAGTTGGCATCATTACCAGCGTGTTCAGGTGTCAGAAATATTTTTTAAAATTATTTTCTAATATCAGTTGCTTGCTTCGATATTTCGCCTGAGAAACTCAAAGACTTTCTTAATCGACAAAATGAAAAATAAGAGAAATTGTATTCAGTTTGTTTGAGTGTTGGCTCCTTTATACCACAACACTAGTTTAACTTCAAGTAAATATATCAGAAATTTTACTTCAATATTTTGAGTCATTTTAATTCTAATTTTCAGCCACCAAGGAAGTTGAAGTACGAATAAAAGCCGTCTGGAGTGGAAGCATGCATTTTTTTTTTTTTTTTTTTTTTTTTTTTTTTTTCACGTAAGCCACTACACGACGATTGACCCATATAGTAACAACGGAAGACTACTCAACGACACTATCACGACGTCATGCATTGCCTTAATGTCTGGAACGTCTCACGATCCTCTTCAATCCACTGTTGGAATGTGATAGTACGATTTCTTATCGTTGCCTCAGTGGAACCCTCCGAAAATGTGAAATTTACTTGGCGCCCAATCTTCTATGCGGCATGTTTTTCAAATGCAGACCACTACTGAGAAAAATACGTGATCTCAACGTTACTACGGAGTAAAACATTAGAAACGTAATTACCAATTCTCCCCGTCTCTAAAGGCCTCGCCGTTAAGAGACGTTAAACAGTTTAAAAAAAATAAAAAAATAAAGAATTGTCCGTGGCATGCTCTTGATATCTAAGGAGATTTACCCGAGTTGTTTATACAGCTCTAAATATACTCTTAATTCACAGCTCGGAAGGGATTCTTGTTGGGAGTAACTGGAAAGTACTTCAAGTCTGATCTCTGTTTCTTATGTTCGGACCTTATCCATATTCTGTAGTATAAACGACATTATTTCACAGACTTAATGCAACCCAGATTATTGCCCAAAAGAACGCTACACGTTATTATATAGGACGGTATAATGGCTTATAATAGTTGACTGTTGAGTGTTCGCATATTTCCTTTGATCAGACCTGTACTTTCTCAATAAGTAATATGCATGCAATTCAAGTATACATCTAGAATTTTTATTTTGAAGCTTTATTACTGTAAAATTACAGCTACAAAGTTTTTCATATTTATTCGCTTTTTATGATTAATTAATCAAAAGCAAGGAAAATTTAACTTCGCGAAACGTAAAGCTGTTGGTCGAATCGTGACGTCAAAGTACACCTTCATATTGTAAACAAAGGCGTAGATATTGGGCGTTTTTAAAATTTTGTGATTGCGTTTAAATTT
>JARYHS010013346.1:0-11000 GCA_031002005.1 Vandiemenella viatica | reverse complement strand
CCGTAGAATTTAATTCGTCTTTTCCTGAATGTGTCTCAAATTTTTTCCGAATGCTGATACAGTTCGTTTGATTTCCTTTTCATCCAAATTCCTCCGGTACAAACAGGGCCAAAGATTTTTCTTAAAATTTTTTTTCTTGCTTTTCAATATCTTTAATCAATGATCTTCCTCCAATAATCAAGGTTTCTGATGCGTATAATGCCTCCGGTTTGATTACAGTGTTATAGTGTCTTAACTTGGCATTTCGGGATATTGCCTTTTTGTTGTATCTGTTCCAGGTGATTCTGTAGGCTTTTTGTAATTTAGTTATTCTCTCCTTGTTTGCTTCACGATTTAATCCTGCAGGTTGAATAATTTCTCCTAGATATCTGAATTTAGCTACTTGAGAGATATTGCCAAATCGCGTTTTTAAGGGTTGTCCATCTTGGTACCGTGAAGATCCATCCATATATTGGATTTTAGCATATGATATTTCGAGACCACATTTAGCTGCAATTTCATGCAGTTTTTCAAGTGCATAGACTGCCTCTTGCTTGTTGTTGGAGAGAATTGCCAGATCATCTGCAAAGGCCAAACACCGCAAGTGAAGTTTATTTCTGAGTAGCCTGCCAATGGTTATTCCTTTTACTTCATTCTCCCAGGTTTTTGTTACTTTGTCCAGAACAAGATTAAATAAAAGAGGTGTTTTATCACTGACAAACAGTTTTTATGTGCTAAGATATTTTCGTTTGTACTTACTGTATCATAAGCATGTTTCCAATCACTGAATCCTTCATGGGAAGATAATGGACCTTTCCCACTGTCAAATAAGCGACAGGGACCACAAAAAACTGATCCAAGAGACTTTGAGTATATTAAATAATTTCGAGACTTTTTCTCCGCTTAGCAGATGTTCTTTAAACAAATCTTTTGGTAAATATCGACTGCCACCACCATCAATGAAATGCTTAGATTTAGAAAAATCTTCACTTGAAATATTTTGATCAAATCCTTTTCTTGAAAAATAATCTCGTAGCTCATCATTTACAGTCCATAATGTGTAATCAGTTTCAACTAATAATGAGGGAGCTGCAGTATTTATTACCAAACTGTCATTGTGAAATAGCTGTGTCACTCTCGATGGATTACTGGTTGAAGGGGAATGAATTAAATTCATGCTATGTTCGGGCAGGGAACCAGTTGAATAATCCGTAGTAACAGTGATAGAATCATTAGAAGTTTGAGTAGCGTGAGAATCAGATTCTTGCTTAATATGTAGTACAGACACTGGTAAGACATCATCAATCGTTTTTAGTAGTACATAGAGCCTGCAAACAAAATTAAAAACAAATGTACATATGTGCAAACCCTGCCACATAAAGATCAGTTCCTCCTCACCCTCATATTACAGTATCAGTATGATGTTATTTTAGTGTGTAATTAATAATTGTCAGATAATAAGTTAACCCAGCCACATTTAATATAAACGTATAAAAATAATAAGCTTCTCCTGATGTTCTGCACTACATTCCTATACGTTAGGAAGCGTCCATAAATTGCGTGGCTCTGTCTAAAAGGTTGGGTAGGAAGCTACGTTCGGCTAAGCTGTGGGGAGGAAAAGAAGGAAAGGTGGAGGGTGGGTTTAGAGCCAAGCCACAAAGCTTTTCATTCATATTATTTGTTACTGTTAAAATATTGTAACAGATTGCACAGAAGCATGTAAATATTTATTCCACCGGTGTCAAACTAATCGGCCTATAATTTTCAGCCCTATTTGTAACCCGTCCTTTATGAAGCGGTACTACTATATCTCTTTTCCAATCCTCTGGTAAGCAGCAAGACTCAAAGCTCATTTTAAATCAATTTTAAAGGTAAGGTACAATATCATATCCGACAATCTTTAATAGATTTGTAGCAATTTTATCTACACCAGCCGATTTACGTTTTTTTAGCTTTCTGAGTTCCTTCATAATTTCCTGAGAATCTATTTCAAATTTTGTTCTTCCTTCATTTGTACTTTTTGGGAGATTGATTCCCTCAGACTTATTCCCTCCCATCATTGGATGACTGTCCCTATTGGTCTCACTAAACCAGTCACTAATTATTTTTGCAATTTTAAAATCCTCAGTGACTTTAACTCCATTCTTATCTACAATTGTCTGAATACCTTCCCTTCCCCTCAGTTTTCTAATATAGCCATAGAAATTTCTAGATGCAACGTTCAGTGATCCACCTGCACCAGTAATATTCTTCGTAAACCCATCCTTTGCTTCTCTCTTTGCTATTATTAATTTCTTGTCTTTGGACGTTAACTGCTTTACTCTGAATGACACTGCATGCCTCAACTTCTGTTATCGACAGAGATCAGCAAGCTTAACTAACACCTTAAATTTATTTGGTTCCTATGAATAGTTTGGACATTACTCAAAAATTGTTTTAATGACAGTTAAATCTACAGCAGCCGGCTTCACTCGCACACTCATTGTCGGCAAAGAGTGAGGGCATTGTTAGTATAGGACAATTCGTTTCTGAAATGTCCTTAAACTTGGATATTCAAATTTAACTGTTACATACAAGTATGAGCGATGACTCAGAATAAGCGACCAACATAAAAAGGAAAAGAATTCCACAAGAAACAATTCTCGTAAAAAATTGGGCAATGTCTCGTCACTGTATGGTTTCAAAAAAATTTGAGGTCTTGTTCTGAGCCAAGTCTGTACTTTACAATGTGTAACTTTCTGAAACAGCGTGGTTTTTCTTTGTAATATGGATCGCCCGTTTAAAACTGAAACAAAATCTAGTGACTTTGTCTTTATGCATTCCATGTTTTTACGTCTTTGAGTTCAGTAAAAAAATATGAGATTCGCAATGGCCCAGAATTCCAGTGATGATGGCGTCAGGATTGTGCCTTATTTAGGTTAGTGACTGCTGGTGTGGGGGATACAAATAGATGATCAAAATGATACAGATTGTAGATCCACTATGGAAAAATCACAAATGTTAAAGAAATCGATGAAGCTGGTGAAACAATAACTAACTGGGGCAGACCTAGGAAAGAAGAGGTAAATGCTGAAAATATCACGAATCCAGCAATAAGGGTATTACTGGGGAACCATAGAAGTAAAATGAACAAAACAATAGAATTTGCAAATTTGACAGAGATACTCGAACCACAAGTAACTATAGGTGTAGAGTCTTGATTAAAAGAAGAAGTGCTAGACAATGAGGTTTTTTCCCAATGGTTACAGAGTGTACCGCAGAGATAGAGGAGCAGTAGGTGGAGGTTTTCATACTGGTTAGCAAAAAGTATAACAGTTCACTGATGTTGATAGATCGTTGCCATGAGTTACTTGGGTTAGATTTCTAGGGTGGTAAAAAAAGAAAAAAAAATCAGGGTGTTTGCTGCTTATCGCAGTGGAAGAATGACTGATGAAGATGAGGCTCTTTGGGAGAAATTTAATTCATACTCAGATTTCAGAGGTGAGAATAGAATGGTTATTATTGGTGGGGATCATGGGCGCCGGGAGGGGGGTGCAAGGGGGTGCACTTGCACCCCCCTGACATCCCGGGTCGCCGTCTGGGCAGTAGTAGAGCTAAAAAAAAAAAGGTCGCCAGCCCGGAAATTTTTGGGCCGATAGGGGGGGGGCACCAATACAGCCCTGGTGCACCCCCCTAGAAGCAATCCCGCCGGCGCCCATGGTGTGGATGTAAATTTATCAGGTGTAAACTGGGTAAACAGGGGTAAACTGTAACACAAGTGACATATGTGTAAAAACCTTAATAATGGAAGGAGGTTTTATATAAGTCGTAGAGCAGTACACTAGGTTACAAAACAAGTTGGATATTTTCCCAATAAAGCCGGATGATATGTTAAAAATAAAACTGGATGGATATCTTCTAATAAGAGATTCTTGTTTGGCAGCAATTTATGTTTCAAGCGTTTGCATGATGCTTATCATACAAAATTTTGTGAGTTCTTCAATAAATTAATATTTTGATGAATTGTTGCGAAAATGACTCTGTAATATAACAAACAGTAAACAGAAAATGCATACAGGGGGAAAAAAAAGAAAAAAAGTTTTTCCAATCCTGATTCTAGTCTAGGACCTTCGAGATTTCAGAAAGCACTACAGCCAGCTAGGTCATTTGCGACAGTAATGTTAAACAGTTGTAGCACAAGGAATACATGGCCGTAGCTAAAAGGGGGGGGGGCATTGTGTGGCAATGCCCTACCTTAAAAAGTACTATCAACTAAGATAAAATGCTAAGTAGTTATTCTGTTTGTTCATAGTATGAAATGACTGAAAAAAATTTACTACTGGCGTAGTTACATGTAAAAGCTTTTGAATTAACCATGGTTTCTCACTATCATATATACTAATTCCTTATACTGCCCATAGATGCCATTTGAAGTATATGTGGGAGCTGTGCCGGTGTTGCAGTCCAGTCTATGGTTCTAGGGCGGCCCACGTCGCGTCGCATCGCAAAAAAGAGTCATCAGTCGCTTTCACAGATTCTAATGGAGTTACGCACACTACATCCCATAGAGGAAGGAATATTCCTTCCTCCATGCTACATCCCAGGCGTATTTTTCCGCCAGTGTTAGCCCAGTCAATAAAGGGCCAAAAACAATGAATGTCGGAACTTTCTCTGGTAAAGCTGAATTTTCTCCCAGTAGTAGATCACTATTAGAGAGACATTTTTTCAAAAGTCCCCGAAAATTCCAATGGAGCTTCCCCCCCTACCCCCCCTTTAAGTTTAAAATGTAGAGTTTTACGCAGTCGCATATAACTTTTTAACCAAAAGTTTATTAAGGTTATATTACTTACAGTTTTATTCCCTGGTAAATATTCTACAACTTTTATAATAACATAATTTATGATATGTGCAGCAGTTTTCCCGTAAATTAACGAAATGTTGTAAAAAAACAATATTTTTTTGCCACCTATCTAAGTTTTTGCAAAACCATATTTTTATTCGTCACCAAATGAAAAAATGCTTCGAATGAAAGTTGTAGCTCATATATTCCTGAGTACATCGGTGTATAAACATATACAGTTATGTGTATTACTCTACTAGTAACATAGAAAACAGTAGCTGGGTTTTGAGCGCGTGAGCGCCCGGGAGTCGGCGGGCAGCGTGAGCCGGCCGCGCCCGTTGTGTAAGAGGAAGAGTAAAGGTGCTATAATTTCCAGAAATAATTTTTAATGCATTTGTAAATATGGACCCAAGTAATCCCTCCACGATATATTCAGCTATTAGCTACGCCGCAGAGGAATGTAAGACACAAAATCGCAATTGTATAATTACATTTGATCAACCCTTGTACTTAAAGGCGTCTGAAATAGTGGCATCAGCAAATCCTGGATCAGAGGTTTCAAAAATCACTTTAAGGTTAGGCGGATTTCATCTGTTGATGTCGTTTTTTGGGTTCTGTTAATAAGATAATGGAGGGCAGTGGCTTGGAAGAATTATGGGCAACGGTTTACGGAAAAAACTACTGCAAGTCACATGCTGAACGGTCATGCATATGCAAGGTGTGTACGTGCATATAATCTTACTGCTTGCGCTCTTATAAATGTCATGAAAGATCAGTTTCCCGAGATTAAAGAATCCCTTACAACTCTTGAGGCATTTTCTAAGCAGCTCCTTGAAAATAAACGCAATGAAACTGAAATTCTCGAAGATCCAACTGTAAAGGCAGCATTGAATCAATTTAATGAGTGTTTAAATAATGTGAAAACGCTCAGCAGAACAACTAAGCTTTAGATAAATCTTCATAACCTCATAATGATGTTTATTTACGCAGAAAAGATCCTGTAATTGGGACCTCCATTTAAGTACTACAATTGAAATGCTCCCATACTTTCACGCTGCAGGCCATCTGCCATATGCTAAATCCGCACATCTTTATGCACAAGAAATGACTAAACTTGGCTCTAAACTATCTCCACTAGAATTTGGTCTCTTTAAAGAACATTTCACTGTAAGAAGAACGGGGAAATACTGGTCTGGGACGTGGACTGACATGTGCATCGAACAGGGTTTGATGCGTCCCATGAAATCCGTTGGGGCCTAACTCATGGACGAAGCATAACCGACAGCACTCTATCGAAATGGGTCCTCGGAACACAATTTTTCTTAAAAATTCATGATGCTGTGGAAGCTTATTTTGGGACATCAATTCAGGTCCAATGAGCAGCATGTTGAACTTCGCGTATCTAGACGAGAAAGAGATTTGTCGGACCTGCAAACATTTACAACATGGTTCCAAACACACAATCCTTTTACAAAACTATCAGGTGAATTAGTTTCATTGACATCTGGATTCGTGTGTGATGACTCAATAAACTGCGATGAAGCTTATGATGTCGGTCTCTCAGCCATAGCCAAAATGAAGGGAACTAACTTCCATGATATTGAACTTCACAGGAAGGATATGGTTAAGACTCAAGCAGTGCAGAAGTCAGCGTTGGTATGATCAAAAGAAGTTTATGTGAACTCCCTAACAACTTTTTAACCGTATTTGTGTGTGTGCGACAGTCCCGGAAAATTGAAGACTTACTTGGAATTCGAACTGGCTCCTCGACCACCTGCTTTGTTTGATGATGTATCCTTACGAAAAGGAACAAAATCGTCACTGATGAAGGTATTTGAAGAAGGTGTCATCGACGTAACGGACCAAAATGGTGCAACTTATGTTTTGGACGGGGGATTTCTTCTACACAAAGTAGCGTGGCCAAGAAATTGTTCCTATGGCGTCATCTTAGAAACTTACCTGTACAATGTTGTAAATAAATATGGATCTAATTCAATTGTAGTATTTGATGGCTTATCCAGACGAGCCAGCAACGAAAAATGAAGAGCAAAACAGAAGAGCAGCCAAAAGCATCTTCACCTGACATAGTATTTGATGAAAACACAATTTGTGTTACTGGAAAAGAGGAGTTTTTAGGAAATACTAGTAAACAAGAGAAAACTGGTACTAGCTTTGGCATCTGAATTCAGAAAATGAGGACTTCAAGTTGTTACAGCGGAAGATGATGCTGATGTGCACATTGTTATGACAGCAATTCAACAGCAGAGAAGTGACTGTAAGGTATTTGTCTTTGGAACCGATACCGACTTAATAGTATTACTTACGGCACTGGCTCTGAAAGTACTTGTATATACTTCTGTAAAGAGATAGGGGGTGCAGTTCCATTAACAGTGTACTACAGAATCGCCACTCTCATAGAAAAGTTTGGAGATCAACGTCAGTTACTTCTGTTTTGTCACGCTATGACCGGATGTGATACCACATCCAGCATGTATGGAATGGGCAAATTAAAAGCGATAGAATTGCTCAGATCGAAACCTGATATGCAGAATACAGCGAGGAAGTTTTTGGATGATTCTACAACAAGAGAGGACCTTTTGATTGCTGGTGAGAAATTTGTTTTATGTTTTTATGGGTTAGAGAAATATTCAAATCTGAATGAAGCCCGTTACTACAAGTTCTTGACAGTAACAAAGAAAAGTTCCCTTAGATCAAATTTTCATCTAGCAACATTACCTCCAACGTCTGAGGCATGTCGTGAACATTCGCTGAGAGTATTTTTGCAAGTTCAAAAATGGTTAGGTAATACTCTTGATGCTACAAACTGGGGTTGGAAAATTGAAAACGTGAAAGAAATGAGAGGTACCAAAAGAACATTGAAACCAATTCCTACCTCGAAGCCATTTGCTCCAAACGAACTGCTGTACTTAGTGTCATGTTCTTGTAAACAAGGATGCGGACAATACTGTGGATGTAGAAAAGTGAACCTGAGTTGCACTGCAATGTGTGAACACTGTAGTGGCTTATCTTGCCTAAATTCACACCTGTATTCAGAAGAAGAAGATGAATTTCCTCATACAGATTAATATGTAACCGTTATCAAAGAGACATGCTTCTAAACATAAAATAAGTTTTATGAGTTACAATAATCATGACTTGTAAATATTAAATCGGTGTATATAATATCTGTGGTGGGTGGGAGGTCCGTGATGCTGTTTTAAAACACAAGTAATTTAAAACAGCTGCCGGTTTAGCCAGTCCGGGACACGGCGGGTCCATAGGTGGTGGATAATGGAATGGCCTGATATAACAAGGCTAGGTTAAATCCCCCGAACCAAAACTGGCATACAAATGTGTGCAATAATTAATTATGAATAAAATTAAAATCTTTAATTCAAATATGTTACAATCAGAAAAACAAATTTTACTTCTCATATCACTCTAATGTTATTTTGATTATACACAAATATTTACTAAATTAAAATTAAAGGTCGACACACTATGGGCTAGTACGAGTATAAGTGTTAAAAATAGATGTTATAATTACAGTATTAACTAATTGAATAGGCATATGAGGAATAGGCGCCTTTCGCCTACGCCCGCCGACTCCCGTGCGCTCTCGCGCTCAAAACCTAGCTACTGTTTTCTATGTTACTAGTAGAGTTAATACACATAACAGTATATGTTTATACACCGATGTACTCAGGAATATATGAGCTACAACTTTCATTCGAAGCATTTTTTCATTGACGAAGAATAAAAGTATGGTTTTGCAAAAACGTAGATAGGTGGCAAAAAATATTGTTTTTTTACAACATTTCGTTAATTTACGGGAAAACTGCTGCACTTATCAATAAATTATGTTATTATAAAAGTTGTAGAATATTTATCAGGAATAAAACTGTAAGTTAATATAACCTACAAACGTTTGGTTAAAAAGTTGTATGCGATTGCGTAAAACTCTACATTTTTAAACTTAAAGGGGGGGTAGGGGGGAAGCTCCATTGGAATTTTCGGGGACTTTTCAGAAAATAATCCTCTCATCAAGGTCTATCACCCTTGAAAAAATCAGCTTTACCAGAAAGAGTTCCGACACAAAACCTTTATTGACTGGGCTACACTGTATTAAAGAGGTTGGTAATTAAATTACATATTAATACAAAACACTTGTTATTATTTTATCACATTTTCGCAAAAAATCTACTGCGCGAACACGAACTGCTCTTTCCCATAACTTTTCTATCCTCCTATAGTTTTATCTCTCTTCATTCTTATCAGTTCTTCATTTGTTAAATTACATTGATCGTTTTGCTTTCAATTTAGGCTAATATTTCGATTCATTTTGTCTTTTAAAAAGCTGATCATCAGCCTGATTCCATGTTGCTTGCCTAATGCTCCTAAATCAGTCTACGTTTTCTAGTTATGAGAAACCGGAAAAACTCAGTATACTATATATATTCCTAATGACGTTACACGCATCCGAGTCCCTCTCCGCCCTAAAGGAAGGGGACTGGAAAATGGAACGGGAAGGAGTTCAGTTACGGACTTCTAAAGGAACAGGGAAAAGCTGCGAAAGCTATTATGCAAATAGTTTGCCATTAATTCCGAGTAAGTGCGATTATATAAAAGTAGTTACGCATACAGCCAAGTAAACAGACATGTTTGTCTAAAAGTTATGTTGATTTTAGTTCAATGTGTATGAGAAGTTACTAAATAAATATGTAATTAAGAGTAACTTGAAAAGTTTAATTTTTGTCACAGATATGATGGTTTTGCCAACGCAAAAGAAAATAAGACAAGGTAGATTATACATTTTTCTTTCAGATGAAAAGAGAAAGTATCAAAGATAAAAATTATAACTGGAGAACATCAAGAGTCATCCAATTCACTTGTTTCTGCTGGAAGCAGCCGAAGAAGAAAGTAAAGGTATTAACAGAGTTATTTAGAATTGTGTTGAGATACGGTATGAGATTAAACTGTGAGTACTTAGATACGAGTAAAAGTTGTAAACGTATGGCGGGAGAAGGTAATGTCGTGTTCTAACAGTTCGTAAGAACAGGAGAGAAACTTTTGAGGGGATACAAAATCATCATAGCTCGTTACAGTATTCAGTAAACAAGTCGATATCTACTTGCCTTGTACACACAAAGAAAGTAAAGGCTATTGCAAAGTTTATTTTTGTGCATCTCTAGGACTGGTTGGCTAGTGAAGCGTGAGGCACTGACCTCAGCAAAGCAAGCCACGAGTCATGTGGTGAATGGTCGAGACGTGCCCGAGCGTCGACTCGCCGGATCGACCCCTGCGTACGGGACTGGGGAAACAACAGGCGCGACCATCCCAACATTACCATAACAACGTTGTTTTTGTGAGCGACCGCTTCCTCGAGACAATGTGGCGGGAGAACCGTTCCCCAGACACCCGCTGGACACGTGGTATAAAGTATATCAGAGGCTGGGTACACCAGATCCTTGCTCGTAATAACGATCTTTATTTTTATGAATTTATCTTCTTTTTGTTGCATGTTTCGAACGTTACATACTTAATGCCTTCCTCCCAGAGATTTTTGGTAAGGAGAAACCACGGGAAGATGCCATATAAAATAGAGACACGAAACAGGACAGAAGAAAGGGAACAGGAAATAAGAAAACTGTGTTGCTACCTACACGTTGTGGAATTAAAACCAATAAAATTCCATATCAGAATCGAAGCATCAACAAAAATTGATCAACAGCATGACTGTATGTACTGTGAAATATGTGATTTGGTTAGCCTTAAATTTTTGAAAATATAATTGAGAAAAAAGGAGTGAAGGCAGTGCGGGAACTGCACCACTTTCGGAACCTGCCAGAAACTGGTACTAACCTGTTGAAATTTACATCAGTCGCTTCGTCAACATGTCATCTTCACATTTTGCGATCATACATTTAACACTGTTAAAAGCATTTAGCAGTTTCTCAGCCTTTCATATTTCGGCATTTTTAATTAAATTTCTAGCAACTTTTCCGCAATGTATGATCGCAAAACGTGAAGAGGACATGTTGACTAAGCGACTGATGTAAATTTCAACACATTAGTACCAGTTTCTGTCAGGTTCCGGAAGTGGTGCAGTTCCCAGTAGATTATACGTGAATACCTAAGTAAATCAATAAATTTATATCTTATTTAAGCTCATTTATTTGTGGTTTCGTAATATTAACATTAA
>JARYHS010013343.1:0-22806 GCA_031002005.1 Vandiemenella viatica | reverse complement strand
ACATACTCTTTAGCTTCTGATTCAGGGATAATTACTTTTGGCACAAATAATGCGGCGAATGCAGAAAATAATTTAGTTTACGAAAATTACAAAAATTGGAAAATCTCTGGAAGTTCTTGTGACTTTTCTTTTGGTAAATTATGAAACTTGCATGTTATACACTACATGAATATGTCCAAATTTTGTTATATATGTTCAATGATTTTACAGGCATGTGTACTTGCCCTGAACTTAATTCTTCGATATAGGTAGCCGCAAATGGATAAGTTTCAATGAGTATAATTATTTACAGCAGAAATATTTTTTTTAATTTTAAAAATATTAACAGAAGCCATTAAAAGTAGACCACTGACTAATTTATCAAAGATGTACATAAACTACCTAGCATTGTCAAATGCGAGATACTCTCGTGCACAAAGGGTACCGTTTTTCTTATTATAAATAAAATAAATCAATTTAAAAAAAATTAAAAACAAGTTATTTTTAAATAGTCCGGATTTCCTTTTATTTTACCTGATTTATTCCTGGATATTCGAGTTAGGAGTGTTCATTTTTGTATTTGTAGTCTTTTATCTTATCAGTTTCTACAGCTACCAAACGGAAAGAAACTTACAATTAAATAAAAACGGGAGTTCAGCTTCTTTATAACCGATCAGAGAACAAGTACGTTCTTCTTAACTTACATCGTTGATATCCATCAATAATCTTTTATATAACACTTTAAGAGCATACAGAACAACAGAATCTTCGATAGATAATCAAATATCATTATCTTTTCGTCACAATATCTAATCGTTGTCTTCTTATAGTCAATATAATGACTGTTTGTGCAATATCTAGAACTTGGAGTTCAAATAACGTGAAAAAATCTTGCCAAATCAAATCTTAACAATTTCGTTTTTCAAGCTACACACTCTTTTTCCAAAGATCATATTTTTCACTTCTCTCACTCACCCCAAATATTTCCTATTGGGCTTTTATGACATTTTCTCGTAAGAATAAAAATAAATAACCGAGTAGCTTTCTTTTGCCTTATTAATTGCATATATATATAGAGCCCATCTCCTATACGATAATGACATTTAAATAGTATACTAGATGTAAATAAAAAAAGTAAAATTGATGGATTTTTTTTAGAATTATAGTATGATTTTTGTCGAAAAAATTATCTGCTAGGGTATCAAATACATCTTTGCGAAAACCATGAACTACAGAACGATCGCTGTAGTATCCCTCTAAACTTAGACAAGATACATATTACAAAAAAAAAAAAAAAAAAAAAAAAAAAAAAAAAAAAGGGACATAATTTTCTTTCAGTTTCTTTCTGAAATAAAGGAAATTGGAATTTTTAATGTTCTTACTAAAAAATCTTCAACAAATCGTAGAATAAAAGTGAAAATCGAAACTCTTGAAGGCCAATGGGTTTCCATTTGATACTTATGAACATTGTGTGAAGAAATTATTTTATTCAGCCCCCTGCCAAAACTACTCTAATTTTTATTTTTTGTTTTTAAACATTTTCTGTTATACTCATGTTACAGTTAGTAAGAACTTCAGTAACTTTACCTGGTTGATGAGGAGTTACTGAGGCCTAGAATTCAGGAGAAAGCTGGTTCAAACTATCGTAATTTCATCCAGATTTCGGTTAGTTAATTATTTCCTATTTCCGAAACCACTTCAGAAAAATGCCGGTATGGATGCTTCGAAGGTCCATGACCGAATTCCTTCCCATTCATTGCTCCCGAAACTTTCCCGCCACTCTAATCACATTGGAGTAAGGCGTAAGGCCAAAAAAAAATCTAGTTGGTATTTTCAAGTTTGGTAGTTAGAGGTTTCAGAAGTTATTACGTACGAACAAACGAGAGAATCTATTAAGACTCCGTTTCACACTCATAATGTATCAACTACAATAAACTCGTAAAGAGCGAGCGTCCATGCAACATTTGACAAAACAGTGCCTAACGATGTAATGATTCAAATGCCAATGACCTGACTTACCTGTCAAACCTCTTGGTAGTGAATATGGAAGTGCGTATATCCATAATGGTTGTGAATGATCCATCTAATAATATTGTTTATATTAGTGTCTGTTTGATGTAGGTCTAAATGAGCCGCCAATTAGTTTTACCCTCTCCCTCCACCTGCAATGCCAACAAGACACCACCACTTATCAAACACAGCTTCACAAATATATTAATACTAGCCTCGTACCCGCGACTTCGTACGCCTGGATTAAGAATTTTTTTGCCAGAATTAAATATAAAAAGTTGTTGGTAACGAAGGATTGGTCCCAAACAATATCGAGTCGGCATAATATGACAGGAACGCTATCACTATATCATTCTACAGTCGAACCTGCCTCTTGAAGAGAATCAATTTCCAACATATTTCTGTCACTATTCGATAAGATTTCAAAATTTCGTGACTACAACTGTTAATCATACTGGAAAAAATATCCTGTGCCCTTCATACAGCTTTCCTTATAAAATTCCATCACAACGATATAGCCATATAGTCGTCAAAACGTAACAAAAAGACAGAGACTTACTTCCGTATTTATATTAGTATTACTGTGGTTCACACTCACACACTGACTGCGACCAACACCGGAGGGATCATTAAAACGTAAAAAAGTGTACACCTACAAAATTGCAAGACTACCTACGATTTGCCTCGCATTGCACCCCTAACTTTATAATATCTACAGTTTAACATTCAATCCAAATAACCTACGGCCCAGGCCTGACTCTTACGGTGAAAAACAATTTTAAAAAATCTTGGCCTCCACGGAGATTTGAACCAGAGACCACGACGTTCGTAAGCAAGCTCTTTAGCATTTTTTTTTTTTTTTTTTTTTTTTTGGGGGCCTCCTTCCTCCCCTTCAGCCCTACCTTTCGCTCACCATTAAGTAGGCTCTTTGCCTGGCTCTATGCCTTTGTTTATTAATTCATGGGGTGTTCTGTTCCCCTTTTCCATAATGTGTTTATCATTCATTTTTTCCAGTTTTGGTGTTTTCTTACTTTATTCGTTTATAACAATTAAGAAATTTGCAAAGGAGCTTTTATTTTGAGCGGGTGTCAATTTGTTGTATTCTTCTTTTAGGTAAAACCAGTATTCTAGTTTTGTTTTGCCCTTATTTGAGAATGTGTAGTAGACGGCGTGTCCTAGTAGCCACATTGTGGCATTATGTTTTGTATCGGGATACGCTCTCCTCTGTGGTCTTATTAAATCTTCGTTTCTGATCTGATTTTTTGCGGTCCTGTTTATTATCGCGACTTTTTCCTTAGTCCATTCCCATATTTCTTTCATTTCTTCACACTCAAATCTGTGGACTAGGGTATCGATTTGTTGGCATTGGCTGCACTTGTTTGTATTGCTGAGATGTATTGAATGTAGTTTCTCTTTAGTGCTTATCATATCATTAACCACTTTGTACCACGTGGATTTAACCCCCAGGTTTAACGTTTTATTGTTGACATTTTTCCAAATTTGCTGCCAGCTGCAATGTTTGTATTTATCTTCTTGTCTGTTCCTTTGGTTTTGACAATTCATTTCTTCTAGGAGGTGTCTTGTTTTGATCTTGGGGCTTTGTTGCTGTGATAGGTAGCTGATTTCTAGATGGTATTGCTTTATATGACTCAATTTGTGGTGGATTCCTCCTACATTCACCGGTGGTGTTTTGCTGATTGGTTGTAGTTCATTTGCCAGTACGCTGGTTATACTTAGTGGTAGGTTGTTTAAGATCTTCAGCATTGTTGTAATAAATAATGCTCTGCACTTCAGCTCTATGTCGATTAGTCCTAAACCTCCTTTCATTTTAGGAAGAGTCACTGTTGTATATTTTATCTTAAAGATGTTTCCTCTTAGTATGAAGTTACAAAGGCACGAAGTTTTTCTTTTGGCGATTGAAGCTGGAATTGGGAATATGCTGCCTAAGTATAATAGTTTTGAAACTATGTATTCATTGTGTAAAATTATTATTATTATTTTAAACTTTCATTTCTTTTATTGCTATTTTACATTAACAACACAATTCTCAATTACATCCAAACTTCCGTACTCCACACGATCTCTGCTTCTTTCTCTGCTATTTACCACAAAGATCTTCCTCCTCCTGTACTGTCCAGAGATTTTAATGTACTTTTCATCTGGTAATAACGATGCTTGAAATTCTTTGATGCAATACTTAAGACATAATAATAACACGATATAAAACACTTTTAGCAACACACACATATTAATTATTAATTATTTTAAAAAAAACTAAGAGTCTGTGTATTCTTACACATCCCCTCGGCCAATTTGTCACCAAAATTTGTCAAATTTTTGTGTGATATAATTTCATTCACCACAATATATTTTCAATATATAGTTACATTCATTCATTTCCTTTACCTACTCCCGGTATAACTTTAGATCACATATATTTCTTAATCCTAACATCTTTCCTGATTTAGGATACTGGAGGTAATATGCGTGCTGATGTGGTCTCCCTACAACTATATAAGGTCCTTCATACACGTCAAAGAACTTTTTTATTTCTGCATTAATGCTGCTAGATCTTCCATGAGACTTCACCAATACTAGCTCACCCAGTTCAAACTCATCATTTCTTGCACGACGATCGTATATCCTCTTCCGCTCCTCCGCTCTCTTTCTCAGGTTCTCGTGCACTAGTGTTAGGCGCTCCTGCTTATTCATTTCTTTTCTAGGCGGAAATTTTACCAAGCTCGTCACAATGTTGTCTGGTTTCCGATTCCACATAATTTCATATGGTGTAAATCCAGTCCCAGTATGTACAACACTGTTCATCACGTCTTCAAATTTACTCAAGTATTCTGCCCATCTCGAATGCTGTTTATGGCAATATGTTCGGCACAACCTACCCAACTCACGCATTACCCTCTCCGCTGGATTGCTCGCCGGGTGATAAGCCGCAATCCTTATGTGTTTCACTCCTGCATTGTCCAGACACTCTGTCCAATTCCTAGAGATGAACTGACTACCGTTGTCACTCAATATGCGTTGTGGCTTTCCGCAATTCACAAAATAATCTTTTTCCAAACGGCTACTTAATGTCTTCCCCGTCGCCTTTCGGATCCCATATAGCTTAACATATTTGGAAAACACATCCAAAACCACAAAAACGTACACCAATCCACCCTTTGCTTTGGGAAGTGGTCCATATAAATCAACAGCCACCAAGTCCAATACCCCAGACGGTATTATTGCCTTCATTAATCCCCTCTGAACCATTGTGGAATCTTTCACTCGCTGACATCTATCACATTTACCAATCCTGCATATAACCTGTCTCGCCATATTGTTAAAGATCACGATTTCCTTTAATTTTTCTAAGCACTTTTTTGGCCCATAATGCCCAGTGACTTAGATGGGTATAATCTATAATCTTCTCGGTATATTCTTCTGGCCAACAAATCTTCCAATCATCAGAATTT
The DNA here is from genome assembly GCA_031002005.1 of Vandiemenella viatica. Lineage (NCBI taxonomy): Eukaryota > Metazoa > Arthropoda > Insecta > Orthoptera > Morabidae > Vandiemenella > Vandiemenella viatica. Next base: position 17,347 of record JARYHS010013343.1, on the reverse strand, counting down.
TCGGCTCTCCTCCTGAATAGTATACCTTCATATATCATGTAAAATTTCCTCAACTTATCATTTGACTTTCTTCCCAGTTCTGTTTTTACCAGGGCTAAACACTCGTCGACATTCTGTAGTCGCCTCAACTTCTGACATATCTCCTTGACATCCTTTTCGTATTCAACACCCTTCATATAATACATTTTAAATATATTAGTAGATTTCTCCTCATCTCCTTCGCTCCCTAAAGGTAAACGGGATAACGCATCGGCCACTACATTTTCGTCTCCTCTTATGTACTTTATTTCGTAGTCAAACTGTTGTAAGTATAGGGCCCATCTTGTGAGTCGCGGGTGGAGCAATTTGCACTCCTGCAAAAAACTCAGTGCTTTTTGATCAGTGTATACTATGGTCTTGTGACCCCACAGGTAATATCTGAATTTCTTAAAACCCCACACAATACTCAATGCCTCCTTCTGGCAAATTCCATAGTTCCTCTCATGGGTATTTAATACACGGCTGGCAAAAGCAATCGTCTTGACTTCCTCCACATTATTCATTCTCACTACCTGAAATAACTGCACACCAATACCGTAATCACTTGCATCTGATGTGAGACAGAAGGGTAGTTCTAAATTTGGGTGATAAAGTATCTTTTCCTTTCCCAATTCCTTTTTAATCTTATCAAAACTATTTTGACACTCTTGAGACCAAAACCAGGAAACATTTTTCTTTAGCAAAACATTTAGGGCTGGATCGTTGAGTAGTTGCTCAGAAACAAATTTCCGGTAAAACCCGCAAAGGCCCAGGAATGATTTCAATTGCTTTCGGCTAGTTGGCGTAGGAAAATTTTTTACTGCTTCTAACTTCCTAGGATCCGGTGCTATTCCCTTCTCACTGACAATATGTCCTAAAAAGTTTATCTTTTCCTTTACAAACTCAGATTTTGACAGCTTTAACTTCATTCCTCCAAGTTTCAATGCTACCAACACCTCCTGCAGTAGTGTGCAGTGCTCTTCCCAAGTTTTTGCACTTATCAATATATCATCTACATATATAGTGAGCTTCCGCAACAATTCATCGCCTAATACCTTGTCCAGGGCTCGTATAAACACAGACACCGACATGTTCAGACCAAACGGAACCACACAGTACTGGTAACACTTACCACCGTATAGGAATGCTGTATATTGCCGTGACTCCTTGGCCAAAGGAACCTGCCAATACCCTGCAGTTAAATCCAAACTGGTTAGGTACCTAACCTCATAGAACCTCTGCAGTAACTCCTCCAAATTTTCAGGCCTATCACTTTCTCGATCCACTATTTTATTCAACCTTCGAGCATCCAACACCAGTCTAACACTGCCATCCTTTTTACCTACTACCACTAAAGGGCTGTTGTATTTGCTATCACTTCGTTCGATTATCCCTAATTTAAGCATTCTTGCCAATTCCTCTTCCACCGCTTTCCTGCTTGCCAATGGTACAGAATAAGGTTTTACAAAAAATGGTTCATGATCTTTTACCTTCAGTTTGCATTCAAATCCCTTTACACGCCCTGGACAATCGGAAAACACTGTTGAGTTTTCCATCAATATTTCCTCTAATTGCCGCTTTTGACCGTATGATATATGTTTTATGGCATCCACGATTTTTACTATTTCTTGTTGACCAGCCTCCTGGCTCTGATCATACAATGCATCATCTTCTTCATCCGCTTCCCAATCAATTCTTTGAATCGTTGCTATTAGTTTCAGTCTTTCCATTCTTTCTTTGTTCTTAATTATTTTCCGTTCAAACGGCACTGCGTATTTCACGTCTCCATTCTCAAATTCCATCCTTTCTTCATTGAAGTTAATTATTGCCTTATACCTTCCCAACCAATCCATCCCCAGGATCCAGTTAACACTTAGCCCGGGTATCACTAGCATATCATGGTCCACTGTCATCTTCCCAATCGTCATGGTCACATATACATGTTGGCGAATTAGCTTGCTTAGTTTTCCGGTGGCACCGACAATTTGTGTTTTACTTGCTGGCATTTCTGTCATCTTTCCCCTTTTCTTTAACTGGTTAAAAAATGATTCAGAAATTGCAGTCACATCGCTTCCTGTGTCCACTAATGCTCGTTCCAGTATTCCAAATACTCCTACCTCTACCAAAGGTTGCATTATCTCTTTACTCCAATCTTCTTTTTCATCTTCTTCTAATAGGTCCTCTTCCACTTCACGGTATGACCATGCTCTCCCCTTCATCTTCACCTTCCCTTGGGTAGCTTCATCTTCCTTACATCTTCCGTCCTCTTTCTTCCGTATTAGAAAACATTTCACCTCCTCTTCTTCTCCACATTCTTCCTTACTCGCCATTCTATCTATCGAAGGTTCGTAGGCTGCCTTCTCTTCTTCCTTGCTTGTCTCTTTTTCATTATCTTCCGTATATTTATAATCTTCCCCATCTTCAATAATTTCGTCCATTTCTTCCGCCTCCAGCTCATAATTTCCCTCATCCTTATCCGTGAAAGTAAAAAGCATTTCACTCTTCCTCCTGGTTTCTTGGTTTATTTTCTGGTCACCGTCTTCCCATTCTTTCATATTTGCAAGGCCAATTATCTCATTTTGCTCTGCCTTCCTCTTCTCAACATTATTAAACTCGTTGATCTCTTGTATCTGTTCTAAACAATCCCACCATTTCAGTGGTCCGTTGTTATCAGACATTGGGTTCAATTTCTTGTTAAACCTTCGCTTATCATCGCTGTCATTTTCTGTTCCGTCTCCTTCAGTCTCCATTTCTAGTTTTTCTTTACAGGCCTTCCTAACTTGTTTTATCCAGTTTCCTACTTCCCCTTCCGCTCCTTTGTTCACCGCGTTATCGCAACTTTTTCTCACGTTTGCGTCTTTATCAATATTTTCCATCGAATTGTCCTGAATTTTTTCTTCAGCCCGTTCTCTTTCAAAATATGTCGCAACTTCTTCTAAAACGACTTTTCTTTGCTTAATTACCTCATCTCTATTAAATTTCATTAGCATGCAGTTTGGTTTCCATATAGCTTCTGGTCCTCTAATCTTCCCGGCTTGAGAACGGACCCCTTCAAAAGCCGCTCTTAATTTCCCTTATTATATGTTCCTTCTCGTCTACTTCCATTTACTTGGATGTTACCATATTGCGAAGGCGAATTTTCATTTCCTGATTCGGTCACCGGTCGTGTATCAGCCAAACCTTGCTTTGCATATAGGCTTCTATTTCCTCTTTTCTCGAAGTATGTGTTATTGGCCTGTTGTTGGTATCCTGTCCCAGTATGAAATTTTCCGGGTTCGGTGTTCCTGAACATGTTTGGTTCTTTCTCGTTCATTGCATCCCACCTATCGATTTTATCAACTCCTTCTAGAAATTCATGTATGTTTTTCCACTGCATCAACAGTATTTTTTCTTGTACTTGGCGCGGCATCTTCCGCTCCAATATTTCTATAACCTCATCCTCTTCCATGGGCAACGACAAATACTTAAGATTCTTCAATAACTTCTCACAATAATCTCTCAAACTGCCCTGCTGCCTTTTGTAGGGTGCACTGTTTCTAAATTCCTGTTTCACTCGCCGCTGTCTTTCATCGGACCAATATTTCCTCAGGAAAATTTGCAAAAAATCCTCGTAACTTCTGTTACCTCCACCCAATTCACACGTCCACTCCAATGCCTCATTCTTCATCATCATCTTAACGTATTTTATCTTCTCTTCATCCGGCCACTGTCTTGGAAATGCGTCTCTGTACACTTCCACAAAAACATAGGGATGTATCTCGCCGCCAGGTACAAAACTCACTTCAGGCAATTTCATTTGTACTGACTGTACTACATTGTTGCCGACACCGTGCCCTTTCCCGTTCTGAATTTTGTCGACTCGCTGATTCAGCTCTACCCATTGATATACGGCCGTCTCTTTATAGCTTTCCACTTCTCCCTGCAAGTTAACCATTCCAGATTCCAATTCTTTAATATTAGTTTGTACCAGTGAAATTTCATGTTTGGCTTCTTGAATGTCACTCGTAAATTCACTGTTTATCCCTCTCTGCTCGTCCAGTGCTATCTTCACCGACTCCTCGCGGTTCTGCTGTTCTATCTGTATTAACTTTTGTACCTTCTTAAACATTAAATCTTCACGTTGAGAAATATGCTCATGTACTTTGTCTATCTGAGAGTTAATTTCATGAGAAATATTAGCTCTTTCCTTTCTCCATTCTATTATCGTTTGTTGGTGATTATGATTCATTTTCTGCATTTCGCGTTTTGTTTCTATTTGTTCTCTCATAATCATTGCTAACATTTCCTTTATAGAATTACTGTCGTCATTCCACGGGTTTTTCCCCGCGATGCCAGTTGTTGAATCATCATCACCATCCAATTCGGTAACTACCCGCTCCCCAACTAATTCCGAATCTTTTCCATCCATTGTTATTTACAAAATTTTCATCACTTCACAAAAATCATACACAGAGAGAGAAAAAAAAAAATCCGGTGTGGATTTCGAAAAACGAGAAATATCAATTAACGCAGATTTTTCTGACTTACAACGCCGTATTATCAACCAAACACCAACAGCACACACATTATCTGTACATAAATCTTTAAAACTATCTTTAAGAACCTGTATGCGTAATTAAATCTCATATTTTAACATTATACTTTTAATCAATTTCTCTCTTTTAAATTTATCTTGCAAGTCTTTACTCAAAATTAATAACTTTGTCTTCCATTCACAATATCTAAAACTGGTTTTTTCTTCTCCTACCTTTCCGAAGATTGCAGACTTCTTTTATTACGAGCTAAATAATTAGCTCTGTGTCCTGTCACGGTCGCCACGTGTAAAATTATTATTATTATTTTAAACTTTCATTTCTTTTATTGCTATTTTACATTAACAACACAATTCTCAATTACATCCAAACTTCCGTACTCCACACGATCTCTGCTTCTTTCTCTGCTATTTACCACAAAGATCTTCCTCCTCCTGTACTGTCCAGAGATTTTAATGTACTTTTCATCTGGTAATAACGATGCTTGAAATTCTGTGATGCAATACTTAAGACATAATAATAACACGATATAAAACACTTTTAGCAACACACACATATTAATTATTAATTATTTTAAAAAAAACTAAGAGTCTGTGTATTCTTACAATTGACAAGATCCACTTTCTGGTACATATTTAGGTTCCTGGTGTAATGTTCTCTTACAGCTCCTCTTATCACATTTAGCTTTGTCCTCCAGTTTCTGGCTATCATTTTTAGTGGGCACGTTTGCAGTTCTACTCCTAAAACTTGCATTGTTTCTCTTTCTTGTATCCAGTGAGGCTGTTGTTATGGAATGCCGTTACCTAGTTTCAGCATCTTGCATTTAATTAAGTTTATTTTTGCCCCCGTTGCACGACAATATTTTAAGATGTTTTCCCTGATGATTTTTATTTCTTCGGCGTTTCTGGCCACTACACATACGTCATCGGCATAAGCTCTGCAAGTAATTTTTTCTGTTTGCATATTTTATTCCAGATATTGTGGCGTTTATGTATCGCAATAGAGGTTCCAGAGCAATTGAGAAAAGCGCCATTGATATGGGGTCACCCTGTCTTGCAGACCTTTTTATTTGCGCTGCTTTTGTTTTGAAGCCATTGACTAGAACTTTTGATTCTGCTTCATGGAGCAGTTTCTGTATAATTTTAATAAAAGAGTTACTGAATCCCATTCTCTCCAATGTCTTCCGTATGTGCTTGTGACTGACCCTGTCGAAGGCTTTATTAAAGTCGATGGACAATAACTCTGCATTTATTCCTGTTATTGCTGCGGCTGCAATGATGTCTCTGTACTCGCTTAATGTCCCCATGATTGTTCTGCCAGGTACTGCACAAACCTGGTGTTCCGCAATTATTTTATTCATCAGAGGCATCATTCTTTTTGTCAGTATTCTGGTGAACAACTTATAGTCTGAATTTAGTAATGATATAGGTCTCATTTCGTCTAGGGTTTTGTTGTTGTGGTTTTTTGGTATCAGAACTATTAATCCTTCTTTGAAGCTTCTGGGCACATTAGGTATTGTAAGCACATCATTAAGTACTTCCGTCAGTTGTTGTTGGATGGTTGGCCAGAAGTGTAGGTATACTTCTACTGGAATACCGTCAGGGCCAGGTGATTTGTTCCTTGGGCTTGTTTTTATAATTTCTTCTAGTTCTTCTTCTGTTATTCTACTTTCCAGTTGTACGTTGTCATTTGCGTCGAGTCTGTTGCACACCACACTGAGTAAGTCATTGGAATCTTCCTCGTCAATACTTTCCTCATGGAATAGTTCCTGAAAGTGCTTATGAACTTCGTTTATAATTTCCTGTTGGTTTGTTACAACAGTGTCTTCACCGATTCTCAAGTTTTTAAGAATTTTGATCCTTGCTCTTTTCTTTTCCCGCATAAAGTGGTATATTGAAGTCTTTTCCTCTGGTACAGCATATTTGGTTTTCGATCTGATCATCATTTGCTCCAGTTCGGAACGTTTTATTGCTACTAGTTTAGCTTCTATTCTTTTTATTTTTATAATGTCTTGAGTTAATCTGTCAGTATTCCGGTAAACGTCTCTTAGACAGGCATAGTAAAATTCCGCTGTTTGCTTATGTTCTTGCTTCCTTACTTTCCCGTATTCTATCAGCGTACGGCGCAATTTTGGTTTTGCGCATTGTAACCACCAATCTAGTTTATTATTATATCTCTGACATTGCCTCATAGAAATTTGCCATGTTTCTTGGAGCATTTCGTTAAGTTCACGATCTTTTAGAAAAATAGTATTAAATTTCCAGTAGCCTCTTCCTCGGTGAATTTCTTGTCTGCTCATATTTATGTGGGTGATGAAAGCGCTGTGGTCTGAAAAGCTCACTGGCCATACCTCTGTACTGGTAACATCGGAATTAATATCTTCGCTTACGTATATCCTGTCAATTCTGCTTGCTGCATCCTTGGTGACGTATGTATAGGATTTTTCAGTCCCATGTTTTGTTTCCCAAGTGTCTTTTAATCTGAGTCCTTGGACTATTAATTTAAGATCGTTACAGGCGTTAACATTTGGGAATTGATCTTTAGGGTGTAGCACGCAGTTAAAATCGCCTCCTATTATCAAACTGTTGGTATTTGTTGGTAAGAGGGGTAGCATATCTTCTTTGAAAAATTTCGATCTTTCGTTTCTTTTGTGTGTTCCGGACGGAGCGTAAATATTACATATTGTCACTGTTTTAATCGTGACGGATATTCCTCTGCCATTTTCTATAGTGATAAGATTGTTGTGATCAATCCCATCTTTTATTAAAATCGCAGTTCCGGCTTCGTTGCCTTGATTATATACATATTCATATCCTGGTAGGTCAAGGACATTGGTATTACAAACTTCCTGAAGGAGGGCTATATCTACATCAGCGGCATATAAGAAGTCTTTTAGACATTCTGTTTTTGTTTTGCTTGTTATCCTGTTCAGGTTTATCGTTGCTATACAATATGATTGCATCTCTATTGGTACTTGCTGTGTTTCCTTTTTACCGTGCTGTCAATTTCTTATACAGTTTTATTGTTAGGTTCTTTTTGTCATTATTGCTGTATCTTTGTTTCAGTTCTTTACGGATGCTCTGAGGTTTCAGATTGTTTGAGTGCGCTCTGTTGGTTCCCCTTGTGATCGGTCTTCTGCCCGGCTTAGATAGGTGTTTGCTTTTTCTCTATCTCCTTCTAATAGCATACTGGTATCAGAGGGTAGTTCTTCTATTGACATTGGTTGGATTTTTTCGTATGCTTGTGTTTTTATTTTCTTCCCTTTTGCTCTGGTGTTTTCATTACTTTCCACTTCTTTTGACTTTATCCTTGTTTGTATAGTGTATGTCTCGGGTCTCCTCTTTGCGTGTATCTTTCTTCCGGCCTTATCGAGTCGTGTCCACTCCATTTCATCAGCCGTCGACTGAGTATCATTCGTCTTCGTGAGATCACTTCTTTCGTTTTCTGATTCCATTGCTTCCTCGATTTCATTTGGATATTTAAGTATTTCTTCTAAGTCTTTCCGTTTTATTGTTTCTGTTGTTATTGGATTTCCCTTGTCTTTACAGTTTGGGTCCTCCGTCTCCTTAGTTTGGAATTTATCTTCTTCTGTTTGGTTTGTTTCAACGATTTTCCCTGCTATGTCTTTTTCCTGTGTTGTTATTTCTGTCGTTTTCGCTTTACCGTCAGCTTCCTGCAATGGAGGGAATTGCTGTGCGTGTACGGGTGGATGGTTTCCGTTGTTTTCCTGAACAGCTGTCCGGTTCACATATGTGATTGGCAGTGTTGTTGACGGTTTTTCTGTTGTTTCCTCTATAATGTCGTCTTCCTGTAGTGGAGGAAATTGCTGTGCGCATTCAGGTTGATGGCTTTCGTTCTTGTATTCCTGAACAGCTGTCCGCTTCACATAAGTTAAAGGCAATGTTGATGTTTGTATTCTTGGACAGTTTGCTCTTACGTGTTCAACAGAATTGCATACAGCGCAAGTTCTTGGCTGGCCATCATACATTACCAAAGCACGGAAACCACACACATTGATATAAGATGGGATATGCCTAGATACTTCCATTTTTGCTATCCTCACTCCGTTTGACTTTTTGTATCTGATGTTCCCACTCCACTTATCTTCCATTATCTCTATTATTGTTCCGAATGGTTTAACTGCGTGTAGTATTGCTTCACTTGTTACTTCAAATGGATATCGGCAAGATATCGGCAGAGCTAACCATCTGTAGCATCGTAGACAGAGTTGATTGTGGACCTCTGGTTCAGAGCCGTATTGAGGGGCTGAACCAGAGACTACGACGTTTCTGTGATGACATTGACTGCAGATTTCTCGATCTTCGCCATAGGGTCGAGTCTTGTAGGGTTCCCCTTAATAGGTCAGGTGTGCACTACACACGTGAATCGTCTACACGGGTGGCAGGGGCCGTGTGGAATGCACTGGGTGGTTTTTTAGGCTGAGGGAGGAAGACCCGAAACACGAAATTCAGTTACGGGCAACCCAATCAGATACAACACCGGAATGTAGGAGCAACGTAAAAGAATCTCGTCAGTTAAAAGTTCTCGTAATTAACTGTAGAAGCGTTTTTAACAAACAACCGGAACTTGAAAGCGTTATTTTTAGTACAGAAGCGGATATCGTTATCGGTACAGAAAGTTGGTTGAAACCGGAAATTAGTTCCGCCGAAACATTTAAAGATAGCATGAACGTTTTTCGTAAAGACAGATTACATTCTCATGGAGGTGGGGTATTTATAGCTGTGAGTAAATTTCTCCCATGTAATGAAATAGACGTCGATACGAACTGTGATGTCATATGGATTAAACTCAACGTTGCTGGGTCAAAACTCATTATAGGTGCCTTCTACCGTCCACCTGATTCGGATATAGCTATCGTCGAGGAGTTAAGAAATAATGTAAATAGTATAGCTAGCCGTTTTAAAGATCATGCTATGATTCTAGGAGGCGACTTCAACCTGCCTTATATTGACTGGCGTAATTACGTTCACATCACAGGTAGCAGGGATAAGGCAGCTTCTGAAGTAATTCTCGATTTGTTGTCAGATAATCATCTCGAGCAGCTAGTTAATGAACCTACACGGTGTCATAACGATAGCGAAAACATTTTAGACTTGCTGGTTACCAACAGGCCAGAATTATTCACCGACATTTCAACGACCACAGGAATAAGCGATCACAAAGCGGTAATTGCGACTATCGAATTAATGACCGAGCGAAAAAGGAAAAAAGGGCGGATTGTATACAGATTCAGTAAGGCCTCAAAGGAATGTTTTAGAACCTACCTGAGGAATAAATACCATAACTTCAAGTCAACAAAGGACACCGTTGAAGAGATGTGGCATCGTTTTATACATATAGTCAGGGAAGGCATGGAAATACATATACCAAAGCGGACAATAAAGGGAGAGGATGATCCACCGTGGTACACATGCGAAGTCAAAAGATTACTCAAAAAACAAAGGAAAATACACGCACGCTCAAGAAGGAAGGGGTATCGCAGCGAATTAGAAACCTTAGCTGATTTAAGAGGACGTATTAAGAATGTAATGCGCGAGGCCTTTAACGATTTTCACTCCAACTCTCTCTCTAAGAGTCTCACAGAAAACCCAAAGAAATTTTGGTCGTATGTACGAAAAGTTAATTGTACCAACAGCAATATTCCAGCACTAATTCGTGAAGGTTCCGAGGTTGATGAAAGCCGCGATAAAGCTAACGTACTAAATACTGTATTCAAAAATTCATTTACAAATGAACATAAGGATAGTATTCCCGTTTTCCCACGCCATGGCGAGTCGGTGATGGAATCATTACGAATAGATACTGCAGGTATCGTTAAGCAATTAGAGCTCCTGAAGTGGGGGAAAGCACCGGGCCCGGATGGAATTCCAGTAAGAGTATTTTCAGAGTATGCTGCAGAAATCGGGCCATTTCTGTCTGATATATTCAGTAAATCATTAGAAGAGCGAAAAGTACCTTCAGACTGGAAAATCGCGCAAGTAACTCCAATTTTCAAAAAAGGTGATCGAAGTGATCCTGGGAACTATCGTCCCATATCTATAACATCTGTTTGTAGTAGAGTTATGGAGCATATTATATGCTCGAACATTATGAATTTTCTAGATTATAATAATTTGCTTACAACAAATCAACATGGATTTCGGAAGAAAAGATCATGTGAAACACAGCTGGCCCTATTTACACACGACGTAATGAAAGTTATGGATACAGGTTCACAAGTAATGCAATTTTTTTAGATTTCCAGAAAGCCTTTGACTCTGTGCCACACAACCGCCTTTTAGCGAAGCTTCGAGCGTACGGTATATCGGATCAGCTTTGTGAACGGATAAAGGATTTTTTAACTGGTCGGTCGCAGTATGTTGTCGTTGAAGGAGAAAGTTCTTCTAATCTAGATATTACATCGGGTGTACCTCAAGGAAGTGTAATAGGACCACTTCTTTTCTTAATTTTTATAAACGATCTCGGAGACAAAGTGAAAAGCCTTTTTAGATTGTTTGCTGATGATGCGGTTATTTATAGGGAAGTAAGAACTTTGGCCGATTGCTTAGAAATTCAGCGCGATCTGGATGTTATTTTGGCTTGGTGCGCTGAGTGGCAACTTACTTTAAACTGTAAAAAGTGCAAGACAATGAGCATAACTAACAAAAAGAATCCGATTGTTCAGAAATACGAGTTAAACAATACAGTTATTGATATGGTCGATTCTATTAAATATTTGGGAGTAACAGTACAAAGGAACATGAAATGGGACATACACATTAATTCTTTAGTAGGTAGAGCAAATTCTAGGCTGCGATTCATAGGTAGAATCTTGAAAAATTGTAATGAACAAACAAAGGAGATAGCGTACAAATCTCTTGTGCGTCCACATTTGGATTATTGTTGTGCCATTTGGGACCCGTTTCGTAAGGGATTGATCGAAAGTATAGAGAAAGTACAGAGAAGAGCCGCTCGATTCGTGACCGCTTGCTACAGTCCTTATGAAAGCGTCACAGAACTGATTAGTAGATTAGGTTGGGAGTCTCTGGTAGATAGACGACACACGTTTCGTTTAAACTTATTGGAAAACATGCTTACTCCAACTTTCACTCATGAGTGTAGTGAAATACTTCTTCCACCAACCTATTTGAGTCGGAAGGACAGGAAAGATAAAATTAGAGAAATAAGGTGCCGGACTGATTCTTATATGAATTTTTTTTCCCCTCGTACCATTAGGGATTGGAATGCACAGCAAAGAGATTAGCTTTGGTGCTGAGCACCCTCTGCCACCCACAATTTTGTGAATTGCAGAGTATATATGTAGATGTAGATGTAAGTTTAGAATATTATACTTTGCTACCGAATATACGACAATAACACCATACTCGTATAAAAAAGTGAAAGTGACCCTTATTCTTATAACGCCGTATGACTTCTTGGAATTCTGTATCCCTCTACATTGATTTACAAAATGTAAATTAGATCTATTATACATTAAAAAACTGTGTCTGATACGGTCAATGATCTAGACTTTAGCCAACGCGTAGCTTCTGCTATTGTATGTAAACAGATCGTTGAGTAGAGCTCATAACATCCATATGTAGCTTGATCCATTTTACTGCGCAATTCAACAGAGACAATGGGACAAAAACATCCAGTGCTACTGTCTACAGCAGACTTTCGCTTTCTTTCTTCACATGTCGTGATACATCTGAATAAAGACAGATTGATTTAAGGAAATAGTAATTTAAATAAACTGTAAAGATTTCAACGGATTTTTCTTCTTGCGTTGAACTAATACCGTTCTCACATCGTTTTACATGACATTTGTAACATTTTGTAGAGGCCGAGAAACAAAATAAATCGGAATGAATTTGCACACACCTCTTAGTATTTTAGCGGTTTGATAGCTTAGCGGTTCCGGCGCTTGGATTCAAAAGTTCGTGGTCCTGTCCCCGGTACAAATCCCAGTGTGGCATGAGCTACGTCAGAAACTTTCGTGGTTCGAATTCCACATTAAACTGCAGGTGCCAGAGGAAAGGAACTACCTTTGCACAATGGCTTAGTATGCCTCCTTCGCGAGGATCTAACCAACTTTCGGGTTGTGGACGCAGTCTTTTTTTTTAAGTTGACATTTACAGTTTCTTACAGCTTACTATCCTAGTATATTTCTAGAATTCTGAATGGCAGATGAGTTCCATAAGTGGGAGAAATTGCTATTGCCAGAGTGTGATTGCAGGGATGGAAGGCAAACTGTTGGACATGCAGAGCGTGAGTTTCCGAAAAGAGCGTATAGTGGAGATTTCGGGACGTCCTCAATACAACTAATGAAATAGTAGGTAATGTACAATCTCTTGATGTAAAGCTCTGAATTTCTTGTGTTTACTTTTTACTGTAGTATAACTATTAAAGTCGCCATATGCTACATAAATAAATAAATGAAGAATTCAACAGAGCTCAAATTAACGGCAGATTACCTGGAGATAAAAATCTAATACGTTATTATCACTTTACTACTATGGCATTACTGGCAGGAAAACCCCAAACAGTAGATCGATAGCCGAGTAACTATAAATTTGTCACGTATCCCGCCACTGTAATGTCTGGACGCACAGTTTAACGTGCAATACGAACCTCGGAGCATTCAAGAAGAGCTGGAAGTCATATTGACAGGAAAAATTCCAAGCATCGACGGAATTCAATGAACTACCAGACCGCTACTATCATGGCACGAGGCGTTTTAATTTATGTGACTGAACGTGGTGAGTGAGCTTCACATTCTGGAGGACGCTGGATCGAATCCCATCTTGCCATCAAAATTTTGTTTATAACGGTTTACCGAATCACTCCAGGCAAGAATTCCAGCCCATTCACTGTGCGCAGTCCTTTCACGCCTCTATCTGACCACGACATTGACTTGTCGTAAAGTCATAAGAAAAAAATTGTGCGTTAATAAGACTACACAGAGCTTTGCTTAGTGTTGGAATTTTTAATTTTACGTCTCGTCGACAGCTAACGTCATTAGAGGCGGGATGAGACTGGGTACAAGGAACGGGAAAGAATTCGGCCATGGCCTTTTTGAAGGAAGCATCCCGGCATTCGCCTGGAGTGATTGGGGAAACCATGGAAAATCCAAATCTGGTTGCTTGGACGGGGATTCGAACCCGCGTCCTCCCGAATGCGAGGCCAGAACGTTAACCGTTCACCCACCACGCTCGGTTTGGAATTGTTATCTGTAGTCTATTGTAAATGTAGAATTGTAGCATTTATATAAATTACTGCAGAAATAAATTGCTTTCAACTTAGCATCCGAATGTGGGGATCTATATTTTACATTGTAACAGAAAGGCAGAATATGACCTAAGCATAAAATTCGACAATTAGGCGTTGGAGGATGAGAATATTTGAGCCCTCTCACAGAATTTAGTAGAACTGTTTCATTCAGGCTGTCTAAGACAGAAAACTACAAATCAATACCACGATGACGTCTAGATAATGGCCATTTTTTATTTCCGCACAAATGCAGAGCTGGTCGGTATCTATCTCATTAAGGCTGCACTATCGCAACAGTGAAAGTAATGTATCCGTCTGTTTCGAACTGAGTACGATTTGTAATAATATTTTCGTGTTATTAATCTTATAAAGTGTTTATATTTCGTTGCGGTTTGATTAGTTCGTGATACCGTTTAATTTGTCTGTGGCGTGGCTGAACCTGCAGATTAAAGCCGAATCCGAACCAAAGATATTCACGGAGTACTTAATATTCACAAAGCAAGCTTTTATAGAGTTGAATATCAGGTTAAGCTCCTTTAAATATTCCAATAAAGCTGGGATTCGAACAGAGAATCTTTCGTTTCCCAGTTACACACAAACTACAACTGAGTTACCGGATAGTTGACTTCTCAACGAGATTGCGAGACAACTCGTAATACCAACGAAAACCACAAGGCATGAAACTGACCATGACACTACGGAAGCAGACTGGTACGGCAATTAATGAATCGCTAAGAGTGCTAAGTCATACAGACAGCTATCAGATGGCTAATATCGGCCCAGAAAGAGAGATTAGCGGGTACTCTGTAAGTAACTAAACTTTTAGAACACTTAGAGAGCTATACTTAGCAGGATATTGTACTCACTACATACGACTTATTTGCGAACAGCGCTACATGACTGCTTGTTTACTGTGACAGATACGACGATAACAGTGCGCAGATCTCATCGAGCTGTTTTCATTCAAGAGCCTCAAACAGGAAAACAGTTTGGCGTCATCAAGTGTTCTATTTACCGAACGTTGGCATTACCAACGCAACTTCTGTATTTTAAAGACGATGTACCGGACGGTAGTACAGATCGCACACAATTTGAAGTGTAACGGTAAAGTGGTTCGGAGAATGGCAGAAAAGAAATTACTCAAAACTCCTTAAAACTTATAAAACGCGCAGAACTTCTTTCTGGGAGATACAAACAGATTTGTTAACAACCTCTTTAGGTGACGTCAGTGAATTATTTTTTTCTTTCCTGTAATTTAATACCACGTTGATAGCTGTTAAAGAACTAGCTTGATGGGTCTAGTATTCAGGAGATCCTTCGTCCTCAAGCCTAGGGGAGCGTGCATAAACCACGTAGCTCCATTTTGGCCTCCTGTGAACCCCCATCCCCCCCACGTAGCCCTACGTGGCTTTTGCCTCTAACCCCCCTCCCCCATCCCCTCCCACGTAGCTTTTCTCCTTTTGATTCCAGAAGACATTTTGTACTGTTTTCTCTTGTCAGCCTATTGTAAATTACATACGGAGATAATTTACTGAGGGAAATAAATATTATTATGCTGTTGTGTGTTCTGTACCTAATTTAACTGTAAAAAGGAAAGCTTCGTGGCCAGGCTAGGAACCGCCCCTCCCCCATGTAGCCCAGCGTAGCCTTCCAGCCAACCCCTCCCCCCCCCTTTTCCTGGACGGAGCCACGTAGTTTGTGCACACTCCTAGTAGTCGAAAAACAGTAAAATTCTGAACGACATTCTTTTAAAGCAGCGTTTCTCAACCTTGAAATGATTAAAACTGAATCATTTCATTAACGTTATTTTTAAAAGAAAGAAGTATTATGTTTGTAGATGCGAGGCAGTGACAGGAATTTGGGCAGCAGACAGACACCGAGAACAAGAGGCCGGGAGGGTCATTGTCCCGCGCCAGCTATGTGTTTGAATCAGGCAGTGGAACCTTCTGCGTATCGCCTAGACGCAGCTATTGTATGCGAACATGGGTCGGCAGAAGTAACACTTTTGTGAAGTTTTGTTTGGATGTGCCAAACAGCGTTTACGGTTTTTTTTTTTTGGGGGGGGGGGCTAATGGACGGCGACCTGGAAGGCATCTGGAGGGAGAGGACAGTCAAGTTGTGGCTGCGACTGTGGCCTTGACGCGGCGAGTGCGTGCGGCCTACAGCCTGGGCGTACAACGCGAGTACTAGTGGAGTACTTGTGTACTGGTATTGCGGGGCTCAGCGGAGGTCTAAGCTAGCACGTCGAGAGGCGGGGGAGACTAGCCAACGCGACATCCAGTGCGGTCATTGGGAAAGTGTGTGTGTCAGTGTTTGGTGGCAAAGTTACCATCCCGCATAGGACCGAGCGTGGTGGTGTAACGGATAGCGTTCTGGCCTCGCATTCGGGAGGACGGCGGTTCGAATCCCCGTCCGGGCATCCAGATTTGGGTTTTCCATGGTTTCCCCAAATCACTCCAGGTGAATGCGGGATGCTTCCCTTCAAAAGGCCATGGCCGAATTCCTCCCATTCCTTGCCCCCATCCTTTCCCGTCTCTAAAGACCCGTTGTTAAAAAGGACGTTAAACTGTTACAAAAAAAAAAAAAAAAAATCCCGCATAGCTGATTATGAACCTGTGCTGCTGAGTAACCAGAAGGAAAAAATCTGGGTAGATATCCTATAAAAACTAAAAACTGCATTGCACTTCGATCTCGAGGAAACCGACACGCTCTGGCAGGTCGCCCTGTAAGATAAGAGAATTCTCATATGGACAATATATGGCACCCTTTTAATTTCAGTGTTTAATTTAATGTTATTTTTCATTATTATTTCTTAAAACTGTCATTTTTAAAAAAAAATAAATATAAATCGTGAAGCAGTAAACTTTTAGTGTTTGTAAATACAAAGAAATTCCAGCAAGGTGATTCACTATAAAATAATAAATAATAATTTAATTATAGAAATTAAAAAGTTTCTTCTCCCAAACCTAAATAAAAGTTTTTTTTATCGTTTTTTTTAATTGACCATTTCAACCTTTTTTACTCCGCGGACAAGTATATTGACAAAAATAATGTTGTGGACCACTAATTATGGAGTAAATTTTTTTACCTATTAACTTCTGGGAAAATAGTATGGTACCATTATAAGATATAAATATAGAAGCATGTTTTGAATTTCTACAGAAACACAGTTATGAAACTAGAAGTAAACTATTCAAAATGATTAACTTTTGACCAGGTTCTTAATGATTAATAACGTATTTAATAATAATATTACTGTAGGCTTGAAGCTACACTACACACCGACCTATGAATAACGCTCTAAACATCTACAACCCGCTCTCTGAATTTTTTTTTGTCACCTGTAAATTTTCATTTTAATATCTAGAATGTATTTTTTTTTTAACTATAACCGGTACTCGGTTTGGGTCAACGAAATACATTTTAAGTGCTAATTGAGTCTGAAACCTATTTCGCTCGCAAGCTAGATGCTAATGACAGGCAAATAGAGAGCCGAATGACAACAATAGTATTCACTTTTCCCT
>JARYHS010013342.1:0-12545 GCA_031002005.1 Vandiemenella viatica | reverse complement strand
GCAGTAAGGGAGCCCATTTCCAGTGATGATGGGGTCAGGACTGTGACATTTTTTAGGTTAGGGGCTGCTGGTGAAGGAATGGAAATAGATGATCAACGTGATACTAATTGTAGATCCATGATGGGAAAAATCAGAGACGTTAAAGAAATAGATGAAGTTGCTGAAACAATAACTGACTGGGGCAGAAATAGGAAGGAGGGGGTAAATACTGAAAATATAAAGCCAGTAATAAGGGTGTTACTGGTGAACTGTAGAAATATTGCCGCATGAACGCCAGTGTACCGTCTGCCAGCATGGCGCAGCGGGTAGCGTCACGAATTGCGGTACCGAAGGTCGCCGGTTCAATCCCGCCCACTGACAAAAATTATTTAATTCTGTTTATTATTTCCAGAAGATTCTACATGTTTCCTAAGGTCACTTGTAACTTCTACACATTCATTGTTAACTACTCTTGTAATCTCTAGTACGTTCTATCTGTGTATAAATAGAAGAGCATTCTGCCCAAGAGGCAGTCAGTGCTGCGTGTATGTTTGAGTTCTCAATAAACCTGTTCTCAGTTTAAGTGCTGTGTTCATTGACAAGTAACCTTCGAATTCACAACCTGCCCCAGTTGCAACGCGACATAGTTTTGGTAACGGACTGGAAACCGGACTACAAAGGATATACTCAGTACGTCTTCCGAAAGTCCGCGTCATTAGGAAACCCATGGCGGCAAGCCAGCTCGCACATTCGACACCCATCGGTGTTCTCTGGAGACGCTGGACAGGATCCTAACAAATGGCTAAAAGGGTTCGACCGAGTCGCCAAGTACAACAGGTGGGATCATACCATGTGCTTGGCAAATGTTTATTTCTATCTGGACGGAACCGCCCAGCAGTGGTTCGAGAACAACGAAGAAAAACTGAATAACTGGGAAATGTTCCAGACGGAACTTAAGAAAACGTTTGGGGACCACCAGCGACAAATCCGCTCGGCGGAAGAAACAACTGAAGAACCGGGCCCAACGACATGGGGAGCCGACGCAATCTTACATACAGGATGTTTTGGCCCTATGCAACGTAGTCAACCCGAATATGACTGAAGCCGACAAAATCACGCACCTAATGAAAGGTATTGCAGAAGACATGTACCAAGCTCTTCTGATAAAAGACGTCGCTACGACGGAAGAGTTCATCAAGTGGTGCCAGCGGATTGAGGAGATGCAACAAAGGAGGGTTGGGCGAAAGAAGTATGACAGACTTCCCAACGTAGTCCCTATGGCAGTTGTGGAAGACCAGCACGACTTTGCGTCTCTCATACGACAAATTGTGAGAGAAGAATTACAACAGTTCATGGCAGCTGGGACTCTTGAACCGAGTGAGCATCAGATCATGGCCATGGATGTAAGCCCAGTGGGTCATGAAGGAGCCGACGCGGCGGAAAAAGAGGTATTTCAGACAATAGCTCCTGTCTGCCGAGCCAATCGCACTCGACGTGAAGAATGGCCTCGCCCTGATATGACGTATGCTGCAGCTGCCAAACGGCAGCCTAGGAACCGGCCGACACGGCCACAACCAAATCCTCCGGCACCTATGACGTCCCGCAGACGAACGGACGTCTGGAGGACAGAAGACAACGCGCCAGTATGTTTCCACTGTGGGCGCCCTGGACATGTCAGTACGCTACTGCAGAGAGAGAAGACGAGTATTTGACGATTATTTTGCCGCAAGACGTCCGCCATCAGAACAGTTCTACCCCAGGCAGCCACCCGCTGACGAGTTCGGTCGACCTACGGGAAGAAGCCCATCGCCGTACCCTAGACGAGGTCGATCCCCGACGCGCCGCTGCCGTTCATCGTCGCCGGACAGAGCTACCAGCCGCTCCCCTAGCCGCCGCACGCAGGAAAACTAAGCAAGGCGACCATCTACGGAGGTGAGGCCGCCGCAGATGAAAATCCTCCATGGATGACAGTCACTAAGATGTCGGGAAATCTCATCAACGTTATAATCGACGGCCAACCTGTCCGGGCGCTGGTTGATTCAGGAGCTTCTTTCTCCGTATTGTCGGACAATTATCGTCGCACACTAAAGAAGACAATGTTCCGTGATACGGGGGCAACTGTGCTAAAGGTCGCAAATGGAAAGTACGTCCAGCCAGCTGGAGCTTGTGTCGCGAGAATAACCATCAACAACAGGACCCAGCCAGTTGAATTTGTCATTTTAACAGAATGTAGTCATAATGTCATCCTTGGATGGGACTTCCTTAAGGCATCCCAAGCTGTCATTGACTGTGGAACGTCTGAGCTGCAAATTGAAGAAGTCGTTGCGACGGGTACACGTAACACAGAATCTTCTGGGAAGTTATTCGCCGTTGACAACGTGACAATCCCGCCGTTCGCAATGAGAAGAGTCCCAGTCAAAAACACGGACGACCGCAACCTTGAAGTGCTTGTCGATAGTAGAAAGTTTATTAGGCTCACGAAAGAAATCTACATACCAGCGGCTATCATAAGCATTATCGGTGGTCGAGGAGACATTTGGATCACCAACTGTCACGAGCAGTCACAAATTATCCCCAAGGGAATGTGCATAGGGACAGCTGAACCAGTCCAGGAGGGCGAGCTCAACGTCATTAACGAAGATCCATGCTCTGTTACTAGTACCGACAACACGCTGGAGGAAACAACTATGGAACTGCCAATAGGGTCCGGCCTGACCAAGGAACAACACCACCGGGTGTTAGCTATACTACGCCAATTCTCTGGTGTATTCACACCCCAGCAAAAAAAAGGTCAGACGAAACGGCCCACGATAAAGCATCGTATCAATACTGGGGATCATCCGCCCATTAGCCAGCGCTCGTACCGATTGTCACCAGTCGAAAGGCGAATAATTCGAGAGGAAGTGGAGAAGATGTTGCATAATGACATTATTCAACCTTCGGAGAGTCCTTGGTCATCTCCGGTGGTCCTCGTAAAGAAGAAGGATGGTACGTGGCGATTCTGTGTCGACTATCGGCGGCTGAACAAAATCACAAAGAAAGATGTCTACCCACTGCCGCGCATCGACGACGCCTTAGACTGCTTGAAAGGAGCTACATACTTCTCAACCATGGACATGCAGACAGGCTACTGGCAAATCGAGGTTGACGAAGCTGACAGAGAAAAGACGGCTTTTATTACACCTGATGGCCTCTATGAATTCAAAGTAATGCCATTCGGATTATGCAACGCTCCGGCCACATTCGAACGCATGATGGACAACTTACTTCGACACCTTAAGTGGACGACGTGTCTTTGTTATTTAGATGACATTGTTGTTTTCTCGAAAACATTTGAAGAACATCTGAGTCGCCTGTCAACGGTGCTGAAGTGTGTTCAGACTGCAGGACTCCGCCTCAATCCGAAGAAGTGCCTCTTCGTCGCCAAGAGAGATAAAAATCCTGGGGCACCTGGTCAACGGAGATGGCGTCCGCGCTGATCCAGATAAAGTAAGGGCAGTCATGGAATTTCCAACTCCTCAGCACATTCGTGATGTGAGAAGCTTTCTTGGGCTGTGCTCATACTTCCGGCGTTTCATAAAAGGATTCTGTAACATGGCACGTCCACTGCAAGAACTTTTGCAGGGAGACGCCAAGTTTTACTGGGATGAAACTAAAGAAAGATCTTTCCAGGCACTTAAGGAGGCTCTAACTTCCGCACCAGTTCTAGCCTTATACGACGAGAATGCAGAAACTGAACTTCACACTGACGCCAGCGGTTATGGGATCGGTGCAGTGCTTGTGCAAATTCAGGAAGGTGCTGAGAAGGTGATAGCCTATGCATCAAGAGTATTCTCTAAGCCCGAGATAAACTACTCTACAACCGAGAAAGAATGCCTCGCAGTTGTCTGGGCTATCAACAAGTTTCGTCCGTATTTATTCGGCAAACCTTTCACCGTCGTAACAGACCACCATTCTTTATGTTGGCTAACCAGCTTGAAGGATCCATCAGGTCGACTAGCAAGATGGGCACTTAGACTTCAAGAGTACGACGTCACGGTGGTATTCAAAAACGGACGCAAACACAAGGATGCCGACAGCCTTTCAAGGAATCCTTTAATAGAACACAACAGCATGAATGGAATTTCAGCCCTCGCTGAATTAGGTGACGTTGCAGCTGAACAGAGGGAAGATTCAGAGTTATTAAGAACCATAGACGCCTTGGAGAAAGGAGAACCGGCCAAAGGAGGGTTTCAATTGATAGATGGGACATTGTATAAGAACAACTACGATCCACTAGGCCCCAAGTGGCTTCTGGTCGTTCCAGCTCATCTCCAGCCAGCTATTCTCAAGTATTTCCACGACGCTCCAATATCCGGTCATCTGGGATTTGTGAAGACCCTGGACCGAATCCGACGCAGGTATTACTGGAAGGGTCTCTACCGATCTGTCAAGCATTATGTGAGTCACTGTAAAGAGTGCCAGCGACGGAAACATGTGCCGCAATTACCTCCAGGTCATCTAGTACCAATTCCGCCTGCAGCAGTTCCATTCCACGAATTGGGATCGACCTTTTAGGGGAGGTTCCCGAAGTCGACAACCGGTAACCGATGGATAATAGTCTGCACCGACTACCTCACGCGCTACGCTGTCACCAACCTGTGCCGACTGCAGAAGCTCCAGAGGTTGCAAAATTCTAGTAGAAGACATTATTTTGAAGCATGGAGCACCACGTGTGATGATATCCGATCGTGGAAAGGTATTCCAGTCAAGACTAGTATCAGAGGTCATGTCAAGATGCGACGTTGTCCACAGGATGACAACTGCATACCACCCTCAGACAAACGGTCTCACAGAACGCTTCAACAAGACATTAGCCGATATGCTGTCGATGTATGTGGATGTTGAGCAGAAGGATTGGGATACAATACTGCCAGTGGTCACATTGCTTATAATACAGCAAGCAAGATACGACAGGCTTCACTCCGTTTTTTCTGCTCCATGGCCGTGAAGCTGAGGACCACAATGGATACGCTGTTCCCATTCCAGCCGGACGACACTCAGGATGACTATATAAAACAGCTCATTACCAGGTCGAAGAAGCAAGACAGCTGGCTCGCATACGAACACTGGCCACCCAGGAGAGGACCCGTCAGCGGTATGACGCAAGCACCGACCTGTTTGCGTACAACCCAGGAGATCTCGTATGGATTTTTACCCCTGTCCGGAAGGTTGGGGCTATCAGAAAAGTTACTGAAGCGGTACTTTGGTCCGTATCGTGTCATACGCCGCCGGTCAGACGTCACATACGAAGTCGAGGATTATGAGCCGTCTTCGAAACGACGAAAGCGAAGGGACATTGTTCACGTCCTCCGCATGAAGCCTTACTACAATCCTGACGAGCAGCTAGGCACAACCAGCTTCTTGTTCAAGGACTCTGAGGACGGTTGGATACTGAGGAAGTCGGACAGGAAGATAATAGTACAAACAGGAGGGGCCTCCAGAACTGCCATACAGAGGACCCACGACAAGATCAAGATCCAGGACACTTCAGCGTGCCCAAAGAAATCTAACAGCGGGACGCTGTTTTCCTCAGGAGAGGGAGCAATGCCGCATGAACGCCAGTGTACCGTCTGCCAGCATGGCGCAGCGGGTAGCGTCACGAATTGCGGTACCGAAAGGTCGCCGGTTCAATCCCGCCCACTGACAAAAAATTATTTAATTCTGTTTATTATTTCCAGAAGATTCTACATGTTTCCTAAGGTCACTTGTAACTTCTACACATTTCACTTGTTAACTACTCCTTGTAATCTCTAGTACGTTCTATCTGTGTATAAATAGAAGAGCATTCTGCCAAGAGGCAGTCAGTGCTGCGTGTATGTTTGAGTCTCAATAAACCTGTTCTCAGTTTTAAGTGCTGTGTTCATTGACAAGTACCTTCGAATTCCACCTGTCCCGGTTCCAACGCGACAATATTATAGTTCATCAAACCGGTATCTTTCAAGTCAACGGCACTACATACTAACGAAAACGGCATCAAATTCCGTGCAATGGTTCCCGAGTTATAGATACACAATAATGCCGCGGGACCCACGCTGGAAACTAGAAAATCGCGTCTATTTCCTTTTAAAGGAATGATCTGATTCTATTTCTAAGCAACTTTCTTTTTAAGATCAAACACGCTCTCATCACTCATCTCGCGTGATTCATACAGGCAAACACCTGACATACAAAAACTCAAATTTTCTAGGAACACCAAAGTGTGCATGCGCCATTACACGTCTGCAGCTAAATGAAACATGACGCCTGCGCAATACGCAATTACGTGTCGTACCGGAGTGAGCACAATCACAATAGCATGATACGGCGTAGCCAGTACACTCCTCAGCCCATGTGCCACCTTAGGTAGTTATTCTATCCCTACATTATATAAGATCGTAGATAGTACATAGACTGATTACATTTTTCGCTTATGTGTGACCTATATAAAAGGGTTTTTTTATTACTTATGTGTTTTATCACTAAAAATGTTCATTTTGGTACGTGTATCCGAATATAACCATACACAGTAATTAATCACTCCACGGAATTCTGATATCCGGAGTATCTAATGCGTCTAAATGGTACTTACTTCTATGTGCCCCGAACTAGAAGTTTCTCAGCCCAGTGTTAAGGAACGTCAAATGCTTCTTTCCTGTGAGTCCACAGGTCGTTGGGGTCACAGGTGGCAGGGCATATTTTGTGCAATTTATATCATTTTCATTTATAAGGCCCCATCTTAATAGGTTGGTTTTTACCTGGGCCATATCTAACCTTATGTGGTTGAGTGATCAGTACACTACAGTATACATCGTATAATAATGACCGAGCGTGGTGAGTGTGCGGTAACGTTCTGCCTCACATTTGAGAGGCCGCGGCTTCGAATCCCCGTTCGAGTATCCGAATTTTGGTTATCCATGGTTTTCCCAAAGCACTCCAGGCAAATGCCGGGATGCTTCCTTCATCGTCGAATTCCTTCCCGTTCCTTGCCCGCAGTGCCTTTCCGCCTCTAATGACCTAGACGTCGACGAGGGGTAATGCCTAAGCAAAAAACCGATCAAGGCATAGGCTGTGCCAAGTAAAATAGACCACTTTCAAATAGTGACAAGAAAATAAAACATCTTTTCTTCTCTTTGATTTATAGTGACATTTCAAGCTACATTTGTGTTTGTAAATTTAGGTCACTATCCAATAATGAAGTACCTGCAATGGCTCGAATAATTCAACTAGTCGTCATAAATGTTTCATGTTAAAAACATACGAAACATAGTAGATCCAAAGAAAAGTAACAAAATTATGTGTTAAATAGATACATCAAAATAACTCAGCAACCATATTAGGCAGATCACGGGATTAAGCAAGAACAAGAAGATCTGGCCAGTCGGAGTACAAATTGCTCAAGTTACTAGAAGTGATACAATGGCAAAAGTTAAAGGAAGAGACTTGCATTACTACACGCGGTCAGCTGGAGAGGATAATCGATGATGGATGTAACTCATGAAAATAGATGATATTAAGGCGATAATGGAATGTGAAACTATGGGATGAATACGTATTATTTATCTGGGAACACACGTAAAATAGCTTCGAAATTGTAATGCTACCGAATGGAAAGAGGAATGCAGAAATAATATGGGGCATACCTAAGATGGGAACACGCCACGAACGTAATCTTTGCGGTAAGATGATGATTAAAGTAACCATGAAAAATTCACAAAAATATAGAACAACTCCTTTTATTCAAACGGAACGACAATGGAACCATATTTTCTGTTTTAGTTTTGCGTAATGGTCTATTGTATGGACTATGTTTTATTTTTAGTATGAAGTAATTTGACTGGTGCTATTATTAACAGAAAAAGGCAAACTTTGCTGCATATTCGTGTATAATTCGTTAAAAAATTAATATTTGTGTTACCAAATGAAGTTCGAATAACAAATGAGCAGGTGTAACCTGATGTTTAGCAGTAACGATAAATCAACGTCGCAAGGAATGGAAAAAACAAACGAAGGTTGCGCATCGGATAAGGATTGTGGTAAAGGAGGGGAGGGGGTAAGTGGGTGGTTCGCCAAAGTTGGCGCGAGACCGGAATTTGGTAGGGATTGGCTCATCAATAATGCAACAGCCAACTGCGGCCCGTTTAACCAGCTTCAACAAGTGATTAATCGCCGCAGTAATTGTTTCGACCGCGTCTTTTGAATTCAGACGCCTTCCTCTAATTACCTCTCGCCGTAACCTGGAGTCTCCACTACCAATAACAAAAGCTGCTCAATTTTGCAGTCAACTTCTGAATATCTTCTCGTTTTCTGGAGACTATTGAACATACGATGTCTTAAAACGAGATTAAGTATAACTCTGTGCAGAGTTTTAACAGAAACCTTAGAACGCACTGATGAATGGTAATCGCTGACCTCAAGTTATTAATTTTGTATAGCAGTAAAAAAAATATTAAAAATGTCTTTACTGTATAAAGTTAAAGATATTTCTGTCAAAATGTTGAAAAGCAAAAGTAATTCTATTTTACGTAGATTTTATTCACTTACTGTGTCAGCCAATCTTTTTCGTGTTCGCTAAGCAGGATATTTTGAAGACCCTTATCTGTCGAGGTTGTGCATTACGATTCGTACATGTTAGCGTAACGGTAGTAAAAAACAAAGAGCGTGGTGTATTGATGAATGATCTTTAACTGATATTCCATAAATACTATATCAAATTATGGGTCACGAGGATCAACAGAAGAGCACATTTTGTCTAGGAAGAGCCGAATAGGATTAGTTCCGAGGATAACTATAACAATATTGTCGTTAATAGAATGAGAGTAATTATACAGATATATCAACTAACTAAAGATCATTAAGAATATTAAAAAGCTGACGATATTTTTCATACTTTAATAAAACTACAGATGAGAAATGTGAGGAAGCTGTGGCAGCCATGATTAGAATTCACTCTCAGCGGTAAACTAGAATCTTCTCAGAGAACTGCGAAATTACCCAGTAGTAAAAATACCTAAATCCCACGCTACGCATAGCTCTGTTCATTATATTTAAGGTATATGAGATAACTGAAAATATCTGTAACTTATATTCTCATAAAAATATTGTAGAATATAACTTTAAATCCGTTTTCAATAACCAATACTCTAACTTAGAACAATCCTCAACTGTTTGCAAATCATTATTACAAAGCCACATATAAAGAGTTCTTACCAAATTGCTGCAGAAGAATTATTAAAAATATCTCCCGATTATATTCAACAACACCTTGGGAAATACAATTCTTATTAGAATTCAATAGGTATAAGCTTCCCATATATATATTAAGTTATAAATTTCCGGCGCATTTTAGGACAAAATACTTTCTGGGTGTTTCCACAAACTATTGAAACGAGTAATTTATACAGGTCACAAGCTCCTACTGACAAGAGATCGATATGTCCCTGGTTCGAATCCTTGTCTCGACGGGTATTTTTATAGGACCTTAACCCGACCTTCACCTCTGGCACAGCTTGCTGTGTAATGTGAAGTACGCCAGAACGCTTCCTTGGTTCGGAATTCCATGTTAAGCTGTAGGTCCCCTGTAACCAGTAGGATTGCTACTACAGTACAGGGCCGGTGTTATGGGGAGGGGAAGAGAGGGGGGCGGGTAAGCGGGGCACATTATTGTTGTTGTTAGTAGTTCATTCGTTCCCTACTGTCTCGAACTACCTATAAAGCCTAAATGTTTATATGTGAAGAGACTAATTTTTCGGCCTGTAATTTAACTCTGATTAAAATTACTACATTCAATTTTGATATGTAAATTTGGTGTTTAGTTATTAAATAAATTACAATTTATATTCGTTTTTGGCTACAGATATATAAACCAATTTCCTTTAAATTATTGCGAAATTTACATAAAATAGTAATATTATGATTAAGTTGTTAGTATGATTGTGACAAACATCCACTTTCTCTCTAAAATTATCGCTATGGAATCTGTTATAAAAACATGTAATGGGTGTGAAATTAGAGGCTAATCATATCATTATTGTAAGAGTTACAGTTCACAACCTACAATTTTTTTTTTTAAAACAGTAATAAATCAAATTTTCCTCTTTTTCATTTTTTTTAAATTAAAGAAGCCTTTTTTTATTAGGCTAGATGCTGCAAGGTAATATGTGTACTTATAGTAAACGCCTCTAATAGATCCTGTAGGAAAGATTCAAGAATCGGAGTAAAAAGATACATTAATACTTTTATGTCATTTCTACATTATTAAACAAAATAAGTTTTTACTAAAAGAAAAAACTGTTATAGGGATACGTGTAAAAGTGTCATTGTATTCGTTGAATTCTGGAAACCAGTAGTTTACATTAATTTTTCACCACTCAACCAGCTATTTAATATTGAACTACCCCTTATACTAAACAAAACTACAGTCTGTGGAAATCCAACAATATTACAAATCAAGTTACAAGCATTAATACTTATAATTAATAAATACAACATAATTTAATAATACATGCTCATGAGATAGCTATCAAAACCGGCCTCAAAATCTCTAATGAGAAAACGCAATATATGGACGCCAAAAGCACAAACCTGAAGCCACTAGTGACCAAATATGGCACTATCAAACAAGTTAAACACTTTAAGTGCTTAGGAGAAATTATTGGAATACTGGAACTGAGAAAGAAGCCCACAAAAACCGCGCTGAAAAAACTGCAAAAAGCATATGCAATTACTTGGAATACTTACAATAAGAAATCACTTTCCACCAAAGCCAAACTCCATCACTACCACACCGTCGTTCTTCCAGGAGCGCTGTATGCGACGGAGACATCGTCATTAACGGTAAATGTGAAAGGAATAGAAAAAAATAGAAAGACAGATACTGAGAAAAATGTTCGGCCCCAAAATCCAAGATGGCATCTGGATGCGAAAAAGCTCAGAAGAACTGTATTCACTGACAGAAAGATTCACCTCACTCGCACGGAAAAGACGCACGAAATTTTATGGACATATAGCAGGAATGGATGACTTACGACTTACCAAGAAAATTTTCCACATCGTCAACGGTCCCAGACAAAACAAAGCACGCTGGTATGTAGAAACCCAGAAGGACCTCGCAGAAGCCAGCCTTGACCCATCCACACGCAGTAAATATAGACAATTGATGACCTCACATAAATTTGCCCCTAAGAGCCCAACATCAAAAAATCTGAAACTCAGAAATGCATGGACACAAGAGAGACGTCAAGTCCACAGCGAAAGGATTAGGAGGTTTTGGGAAAATAAGAAGAACAGCAAGAAGAATAATGCAAATTAATGGTTCCACGCGCTCCTTAGCGGGCTAAACGATATAATAAATAAAAATAATTAATAATAGTATATTAATAGTAAAATTAATTGGGGGTTAGTGATAATGTTACAATACATGGATGAAACTTCGCGGGAAGCCGGATTGTGAGGCTGACCCGTCACATCCCGTCTTACTTTCTTAGTTCCTGAATGATTGTAAAGGGAATACGGGGCTCTACCTCCACGATTCTTGTGGGAAGCGGCAGTAGTTGTAGGAACCTCCAAATTTTATTTTGACCTTAAACGGGGGGGGGAGGGGAAATAGCAGTTAATTTTAGATCAAGAGGCCTAGCTAGACCAGTTGATACGGACATCTGGAATGAAGAGAGATAAGTAAGGAATTACCCTGACTGTAATGGTTATCGGCAGTGGAGCACAGTGGTTAGTGGACGCTGTAAGCTGAGATGCTGCACTGACCGCTCCTTACGGACGGCGACAGCAGTACAACGGCGACTCTGTCCACTGTGCCGGCGAAGCGCGATAAGCGTCCATTGTGCGGCGGGCTGTGTCGGCTCGCCGGATGTGTCAGCAGGCGGCCGGAGTTGGCGTCGCGGCGCGCCGGCTGGCGCCACCCAGCGTCGCCCGGCGTCCAACTTGCCTCGACGCCTCCGCCAGCAGCAGCAGCTTCCACTACCGGCGGCGGCACTGGACGGAAAAAAGTTCCGCTCACGCCAGCCGGCTTGTTAAAAACTTTTAATAAAAGCACCCGCCTGTCAGGCACGGCCCCGCCCACATATGAATAATTTGTGCTTCGGAGCGGAGCCAGTACCGCCACTGTTATTATTTTTGTTTAAGGTTCCCCGGAGCTGCGAAATCAGACACGTATTAAATAACATCGCGGTGCGCCGCAGAAAATGAGTCCCGTGACCACGGGAGAGGTAATAAATAACGGCGACCAGGGAGGGTGAAGGGAATACGGGAAACAACACCGCATCCACCTCGCTCGCTCTAAATGGATAACTTGATGTTATTTCTGCCAATTTTCTCCTACACGAACAGCTTCGCAGTTTTTATTCACAAAATTATATACAGGAGCAGATGCAAATATTAGTGATTTCACGCAGTTGTAGGGCAGTTACAATAAGTTTTGAGGAGTTTCTTATGGCCAATTTGTATTTATATTAATACAGGGGAAAATAAAAAATGACCTAATTATAACTGTATGTAACTACGCAATAACGCAATTTAAAAAATGACTTATCTGT
>JARYHS010013340.1:0-61161 GCA_031002005.1 Vandiemenella viatica | reverse complement strand
ATAGAAAAAAAAAATATCTCTGCGACGGTTAAGGTGGGATATAAGGGCGGATACTGCTAGTACCGCGACAGAATCTGTACTACGGTTGAGGAGTTTGTTGTTAGTTGGTTAGGGTATCCTGCAGTTACATATCGCGGAGAGTGGCATGCTGTCTGCTGGTGTGGATGTCCGGGTGAATAGCGGTGTTGTTGTGGTGTCGTTGCAGTCGCCACAGCAGTGCAGTCCCTCGAGGCAGCACGGGTTCCGGCGTCCAGACTGTGACGGTTCATCCAGGCAGACGTCCCCGCCACCATCGCTCACCAGGTACCCCCAGGTCGACTCGTTGGCGTCCACGTCATCATCATCATCACCTCCGCCATCTGTCAGCTAGACGAGGCCCAGCTGACTAGCTGCTTTACCGTTCGCCGGTCTTCAGCCTCGGTTGTAATGTTGTTTTGCGGGTTGAGTGCGCTGTAGGCACGCCGCCCGTGACAGGGCGCACACCATATGTGTATCGCGATTGGAGGGCTGTCTGGTGTGAAAAAAAACTTCTTCTTCTTACAGCGTGGTGGTCATCTTGCTCGCAAGTGCAGCTGTAATAACTGCGGCAACTAGTTGTGGAGCCGGCCTCGGTGGCGTAGGGGCTAGAGTACTGGCCTCGCGTGCCGAAGGTCGCTGGTTGGAGTCCAGCTGATGGCACGGGTGTTTAAGTGTTGTGTGTGTGAATGTCACGTCCGTCGTGTGGTATCCATACTTGGAAGCTACAATATATACTGAACATACTAACTTACTGGAAGATATAAACTGGTTGTATGGCCTTAGTTGCCGAATGCCATAAAAAAAATAAAGAAAATACTTGTTGTGGAAGCGCCAAGACGGCGCTCATCACAGCTCTTCCTTCCCTTTAAGTATCCGCCTTGCAGTTCTTTCGGGGGTCGCCATGGTGCTAGCGTGTTGCTCGCTGCACCTGTGACATTATATATATATAGCGTGGTGAACGGTTAACGTTCTGGCCTCGCATTCGGGAGGACGCGTTTTCGAATCCTCGTCCGGGTATCCAGATTTGGGTTTTCCATGGTTTCCTCAAATCACTCCAGGCGAATGTCGGGACGCTTCCTTCAACTAGGCCATGGCCGAATTCTTTCCCGTTCCTTGACCCAATCCCATCCCGCCTCTAATGACCTCGACGTCGACGAGGCGTAAAGACATAAGTATACGTGATACAAGAATGGAGTCAGATACAATACGGGAAGTAAGTGAATATTGTTACTCAGGAAGTAAAATTACTACTGCCGGCAGAAGTAAGAATGATGTTATAATCAAAACAGCATTGGAAGAAAGCGGCTACTTGAAAATCAGAAATCTTTTAGTTTCAAATATTGATTTAATACTCATAAAGGACTTTTTAAAATTCTATGTGTGGAACGTGGAACACAGCAGTTTATGGCAGCGAAGCATGGACTTCAGGAATGCCAAAAAGAAGGAAAATGGAAGGAAATGTGGTGCTACAGATGGATGCCGAAAAATAACTGGACAGATAAAGTGCGAAATGAACAAGTTTTGGTGTTGATGGGCGAGGAGTGAAGGCTGTGGATGAGTCTTACAGAAGGAAGAGGCAGGATGTTGGGACATTATTTGGGGCATGCAGGATTGGTTAATTTGTTAGAGAGAGAACAGTTGATGGAAAGAACTGCAGAGATAGATAAACATTAGAATATGTAAAGCAGGTAGTTGAAGACGTAGATTGTAAGGAGTAGCCTATGTTTAAACGAAGAGGTTAGCGCAAGATAGAGAGTGGTCAGAGAGAGAGAGAGAGAAAAAAAAATATACAAGATGCCCCGTAAACAGCAGCCTCGATGTCCGTGGCTGCAGAAAGGTCATCGAGTGTGCACGGCTCATCGGTTTTGTTGTGGATCAGTAAGTTATGTGGATCCTGCGCTTACACATTCACAGAGCCCCTCCTTTCGGATGTAACCCCATTTCTTCAGATTTTCTTTGCATCGATATACGTCAGTTCTGAGGCTGTTTAGCGGTTTCCATGTCATGTGCGAATGATTTTAGCCTACTATATTATAATCAGGGACATTGTGTACAGCTTCGTTTGAACCCGTACTTTAGTAAGTGATGCGCTTACATGTAATCAGATAGATAGTGAGCCTCTGCAACATTATATCAGTTGCTCTGCGAACAACTCCACAACAGGCTTTGTTTCTCTCGCAGGCTGTTTATATATTATTTGTAACATGTACAGACTCTCGTTAGTATGGTATTTAATGTTTATTCACAATGGAAAATCCTGAATAGTGTATCTTCAATTTCTTTGAATGGTACTGAGGCTCACAGTTTTGTCTAATTAATATATTTCGGGAGAAATCATCTCGTAAACATTCTTCTCTAATTTCTTGGGTAAGGTATTGATAGTAATCTACGCTTTTAGTCCTTTGTTATTAATTCGCATACTTTTTATTATCTTGCAGCCTTTATTTGCTCTAGTATTTCCCATACATTTTTTAACTTCTTCACATTCTTTGTTTCTCTCGCAGGCTGTTTATATATTATTTGTAACATGTACAGACTCTCGTTAGTATGGTATTTAATGTTTATTCACAATGGAAAATCCTGAATAGTGTATCTTCAATTTCTTTGAATGGTACTGAGGCTCACAGTTTTGTCTAATTAATATATTTCGGAGAAATCATCTCGTAAACATTCTTCTCTAATTTCTTGGGGAAGGTATTGATAGTAATCTACGCTTTTAGTCCTTTGTTATTAATTCGCATACTTTTTATTATCTTGCAGCCTTTATTTGCTCTAGTATTTCCCATACATTTTTTAACTTCTTCACATTCTTTGTTTCTCTCGCAGGCTGTTTATATATTATTTGTAACATGTACAGACTCTCGTTAGTATGGTATTTAATGTTTATTCACAATGGAAAATCCTGAATAGTGTATCTTCAATTTCTTTGAATGGTACTGAGGCTCACAGTTTGTCTAATTAATATATTTCGGGAGAAATCATCTCGTAAACATTCTTCTCTAATTTCTTGGGGAAGGTATTGATAGTAATCTACGCTTTTAGTCCTTTGTTATTAATTCGCATACTTTTTATTATCTTGCAGCCTTTATTTGCTCTAGTATTTCCCATACATTTTTTAACTTCTTCACACGCTTCTTCGTCCTGTTTCCTTCACGCTGTACTTGTCCCATTTTTTCTTGTAGGATTCTCTGTCCTCTATGGTCTTTGTTGATAACCATTTTTTCGTATGTACTTTTCTTAATTCTTGCGACAGCTGCTAGGCTATCATTCCACCATGAGGCACATTTTCTGGCTTTAGTCCCTTTGGTTTGTTCCTCTAAAGCAGGGTTTCTTAAAGTGGGGTATGCGAAACCCTCGTGGTTCACCTGTTGATCCTAGGGGGTTCGTGACAAGATTTACGTAATGGTGGACTGGCTATTTCCAACGTATGAGAATATCGCTCTTTGTCGCCAGTAATGGAGCTAGTTCACCATTGTCTGGAAAATTTTATAGGGGTACGGGGATCTAAAAGTTTGAGAAACCCTGCTTGAAAGCATCGAAGCTGGTGTATCAGTTATGACGTGTGCCAGGCTTTGTAGCAAGTCCAGGCTGATAAAGAAATCGGTTAGAGTTATCGTCAAGATTTTACAGATTGTAGTTAATAAGTTTAGTTTCGGTTCACCTTGTCTGTATGTGAAGTATACTTTCGCAACTAGCGGATAGTGTTCTGATCCACATTCTGTACCTGGCAGTATACTAACGTCCTGGATTCGTAGTCTACTTTGTTGCATCATGATAACATAGTCTATTATGGATCTTAGATTTCGGCTTGTTTGAGTCCGTGTCTTTATGTTGAAATCAATAATTTTTCATTATTAATCCCTGTTTATTGCAAGCTTCTATTAATCTCTTTACATTTTCATTGACTGTGATTTCTCCAAAGCGTTTAACAATAGACTGGTTTGTTTTGTTTTCAGTTCTTACATTGAGATCCCCTAATAAGATCATTTGTTTTCGATCACTGGTTAAATCCATAGTCCTTGTCAGTCAGGCGAAAATGCTTGAGACGAATTAAAAAAAAAAAAAAAAAAAAAAAAAAAAAAAAAAAAAAAAAAAAACATTAGTAGTATATATACAAAGGGAAGAAGGCAAGCCGTAAAAAATACAGGGTTGTAAGTATCGCAAGCCAATGACATGATTATTTGGGAAAGTGATTAAACTGTGAATTGAAGAAAAAGTCACAGGGGAAGAAGAGCAAAATAGATTGAGGGCAGGACAATCCTGTATTGGTGGCATTTTCAGGCCAAAAGTCCTCATCGAAAAGCGGATAACAAGGGGTGGCCCGTACATCTGGTCTTTGTTGATCTACAAAAGGTTTATGATACTGTGCTATGAAATAGGTTATACCCTAGTATGAGAGAAAATGTTATCGGTGAAGCCTACACAAATGTGGTTAAGAATCTGTAT
This sequence comes from Vandiemenella viatica, assembly GCA_031002005.1. Classification (NCBI taxonomy): domain Eukaryota; kingdom Metazoa; phylum Arthropoda; class Insecta; order Orthoptera; family Morabidae; genus Vandiemenella; species Vandiemenella viatica. The sequence goes on along the minus strand of JARYHS010013340.1, from coordinate 56,697 downwards.
AATGAATGTCTTCATCTTTAATTACTTGTCTATAACTACGAGCATATCCTTAACTAGCTGGCACTAACGGAACAGGTGTGGGTAAAACCATGCACCTACCTCGGTGGCCACGGCAGTAAAGATACGCCTTACTGGTTTGAGGAGATGCAATGGGTAAGCCTACTTGTTCAAATCCCCTCCCTGGCGTACTGGTCGTCCTGATTGCGGAATTAGGCGGTTTTTCGCTATCAGTTCGGTTAATTCTGGGTCGGTCTCCAATATTCATTTCATAGAATATACATTTCACAAACATAATATACATTTATCATTGAGGTTATACGTTTCGCAAACGAAACATACATTTATCATACGGAACACGCTTCACGAACACATGGCGACACTTCATTTCCTCCTCAAGGATAGTAATAAGGGCAAAGGCAATAAAAACTCTGTCACTATCATCCTAGGACAAGGCTGCCCAGCCCCAGGCCAGCGGGTCTCAAAGTGGCCCACCAACTCATTTGAATTTGCCCGCCAGCAGCAGCGGTCTAAAAATGACAGCCCAAAAAACCTCTGCGAAGGTCTCATTGATGTTTTTTACTTTTTGATTGTAATTAAACTGTGTTACTTATATCTTTGTTATATTTAAATATTTACTTTAACTATAGGCAAGTATTATGTGGCCTGCAGGCTAACTTAGAATCAAAATTGTGGCCCACCTCTAAAATTAGCTGGGCAGCCTTGTCCTTGGAAGTCCCATATCAAACAAACAATACGCTACCAAAAAAAAAACAAAAACAAACAAAACAAAAAAAAAAAAAAAAAAACAAAAAAATGAAATTAAGGAACAAACATAAATAAATTAAATAAAGCTGATTAGATCGTTTTTCATTGCAAGAGACAAGAACGGTGAAATTCAGTAATATTAAGTTGTCTTCTGAATAATAAATACTTTATGTTCAACCTCCACTATCTAGATAATGACGACATTGATCCAGTTAATAACTGTCACCTACTCTTCTCACTAGAATGATGGTAACATGGGAGAGTGACATCAAAATCTTTTAAAAGGGACAATTCACCATCAATTTGAATCTAATTATCGTACTCTAAGCGCCGAAGAGCGTTGATTCTGCTAAGTGTCACCACGCAAGACTTAACAACCCTGCCGAAGGAAAAAATGGAAGCATACGTTTAATCAGATATACCATCAAAAGTTGTCCGGTTCAATCTGTAGCTACCATGAATGACTCATGTAAATCAATGGTCACCTACTGTAGAGGCGCTACCGCCACGTGGCAGTCTTAAATGGAAGACATGAAGAGTGCTAAACAGGCTGAAAAGTGGTGTAGGCAGAACGAGGGATAATTAGCAAGATGGCGTTATTTCGAAGATCCTAATACTATGTGTGAATATGGGGCAGAACAGACCATCCAGCATTTATACAATTGCCCGCAGTGCCCATCAACGTGCGCTCTACAAGACCTCCATAGCTCCTGTGACAACGCTATACAAGTTGCTTCACTTTTGATCAACTGCAATATGAATACGTTTGTGTTGATTGTTCTGTATGTTTTTCTGTTTTGTTCCGTTATTATTAATACTCTTTGTGTTTCTAACAAAACAACGCTTTTGTCACGAAATAAATAAGCATATGGTAGGCACTGAGCTGCCTTGTTAGGCTGCAGATAGTAGTCATAATCGTTGCCCTGCTCGTTTATCAAATTAATCAGTATCTTTGCATCGAGTATCCCGTTATTGCATTATTTACATAAATCATTTCTTGCTTGAACATAATGCAAATCTTTTAATCAGGTCCAATTAGCCATTTCTGAATAATAAAAATGATATCTTGCTTTTGCATAGCGGTTTCCGCGACTAAAAACGTCTTCTCTACGTTTCGACCACTATGTCTAGTATTAGTATGTATACGAAACTACAGAAAACTCTGGTCTCTGAAACTACGAGTGTGAGTCAAATAAAAACCTCAAATTTGTAATAAAAAATAGAAATTTCGCGCCGTTATCCTGTAAGTGGGTAAGCGTGCTACAAGCAGCGTACAGAATGACCTGTAGGTGGCAGCATAGTGCAGATGCACAAATATCGTCGCAGTATCAGTATAAAGATGGCTGCCCCACTTGAGAAGACCAGGGAAGAACAGCGTTCTGTTATTCGGTTTTGGAGTAGTGAAGGTGTGAAACCTATTGAAATTCATCGAAGAATGAAGGTTCAGCACGGTGATGCATGTTTGTCACAGCAGCAAGTCTACAAATAGTGTAGGAAGTTCGCAAATGGTGTGACTTAAGTGGAAGATGCTCCTACTCCAGGTCGGGCACAACGAGATGTGACTCCACAGAACATTGCAGCAGTTGAAGCCATAGTGATGGAAAACCGCCGAGTGACACTGAATGACATTGGAGCATGTTTAAAGATTAGTCATGGTTCAGAACACCACATTGTGCATGATGTGCTCCAGTTTCACAACGTGTATGCAAGATGGGTGCCACGGCAGCTGACTCCTGAAATGAGAGAACTACGTGTTGATGCTTGTGAAGAACTTCTTCGGCGCTCTGAACGAGAAGGTGATGGCTTCCTTGCAAGAATCGTTACTGGAGACGAAACCTGGGTTCACGTCCACCAACCGGAAACGAAGAGAGCGAGCGAGGAATGACGCCATTCCTCATCACCAAAACCAAAGAGGTTTCGAACAGAACCATCAGCAGGGAAGGTTATGCTGAGTCTCTTTTGGGACGAAAAAGGCGTCATTTTGGAGTATTACATGCCTAGAGGGACCTCTATCACCAGTGCATCATACACAGATCTCCTAAAAAATCATCTTCCGCCTGCAATAAAATCAAAGCGACGTGGATTGCTATCATCAGATGTCCTTTTGCAACATGACAATGCAAGGCCCCACACTGCCCGTACAACAGTTGCAACAATCACAGGCCTGCATTTTGAGCGTCTTCCTCATCCACCATACTCACCAGTCCTTGCCCCAAGTGGTTTCCATATGTTTGGACCACTTAAGTTACTGGTGCACATTATGACAATCTGCATAAATATTATATACCTTAATTTCCGCAGTTATTATTCATGCCATGACTTAAAGAGACAACATTAATCCATTGCTGCTAATTATGACGTTTTTACATTAATTTTATCAGTGAATATTCTGTATCAGTATAGAAAAAGAGATAGCTTCAAATCGTTGATTGAACACGACAGTTTCCGACAACAGTTAATCAAGTCTTCATCTGGTTTTACTATTCTTCACAAATCAAGAAAAATCACGAATTCTCCACCTCACTTTTGCACAAAGAAGTGTGCGATATTGGTTCAGAACATCAACTTGAGCTATGGATCTTTGTAATTAAATTTACTAAGTCTACGAAATAATCTTTATCATTTTCTAAATCGATAAAGCTGATTCATAAAACATTATCATTATTCTCTCTAAGCTTAACACAATTTCGAAGAACTTACAGAACTATCCAAGAAGGAACTTTCTAGAAGTCCACGATCTTCTGTACGAAGTAGTGAGCGACTGAAATTTCTAGATCTACAATACCTTGCTGTATAAAAGTTTATCATTCAATGCACAGCTTCAGATATTGTTTATTGCATTAATGGCATAATTGACCTAATTTGTCTTTCACAGAAATTTATAGCGGATACGTTAATATTAAGTTTAATTACACGACCTACAGCGAATACATTTGGTACAGCTTTTTAAGACAAGCAAGAAAAATGCTATGACTCTGTAACACTATGTATTTACGGAAACACCATCAGTTGCAAATTTGAAATGTTGCTCAGAACGAATTTTTCTTTAAAAACTTACCCATTTTAAGAAATATCAATTTTCTAAATTTCAGTGAATAATTCATTGATTTTTTTTTCAGGGAATTTTGGCAATAAAAATCGGGGTTATTTTAGATACTCACAAAATGAGCCTGAACAAAGTATTTCGTATTATTTATAAATTAAAAAGTATAAGCATTTCAAAGTTATTTCGTAAATATATGACTTAAATTTATTGATTTTCATTTAAACATGAATTAAAGTAACAGTTTCGTCTCATGTTCTAATGTTTGCTGTAAAGCATTTCTGCATTTAATGAAGAATAATTTTTTCCAAATAACACTCGCTTTTCCTTCTATAGAAATTCAGAAATTACTGTTATGTCAGCTGAAAAAAACATTTTTTAAAACAATTCCAATGCTTAATGTTACTTTCATGTTAAATTGGGAAAAGACAATGCCAACATCGTTTTGCAAATATCGTTTGTTTTTCTCAGTTGTGTTGACAATCAAAGTCGGTTAGGCATATATGTTTTTACGGAAGCCATATGCACCCATCGCTATAACATATATCCATTTGTATTCTGTCGGATGAGTTTATTTGTGGAGACGAATGTTAGTTGTTAGGCGACACTGAATTCGTTTCGAAATCGAATCAAAGCGCTGCGAATAAACATTATGCATATCAGTGACACGTTTTGAGAATATTAGCACGCAAAGCAGTACGATTGTTAAGCTAACATTCCTACAAATTTACTAGTGTAACCTGAATGAAATTCACTGTTTCCTACGTCTGAGTTGACTTCTTGCCACAAAATGGTGGGCCTAATTAATCGAAAATTTATTATTTTGTCACAACAGAGTGAAGCTAAACTATGAAAGTTTTGCATGCGTTTACTGAATTGTGACAGCTACAGAATCTGGGAATATTAATAAAATTATAATCTTGGTCACGATGCAGCAATGTCTGTTACCCCGTGATGTCACGCTCCCTACCTTCGTTGTCCAACTAACAAGAATCATAGATATTATTCGAGGTGATGCGATTTTTTTGATGATAGTACTATTTAATTACGCATCCACGTAGAAGTGAATTGCCAAAACACAGAAAGAAAAGTATGTACTGCGTTTAAATTAAAACACTAATATTTTTTGTTTATTAATATTCGTTCGAAGCAAATGTCTTCGATAAATTCTTATTTGTTCGAAACAGCTGTTATTGATAAAAAGTTAACCCGTAGATATGTAAGATATATGCTTTAATTTTCGGGAAACAATATTAGTGGAAATTTTGATTAGATCGAAATTAAACCTGGATCGGAATGTCAACTGGCATTTGACGTTGCAGCAGAGGGCATTAGAAATAATTCTAATCTACCTGCCCTATTCAGATTTCTCACATTCCATGCTTCCACTCCATTTTGACGACTCCTCCCTGGGCATTCCCCACCCGGAGATCCAAATGGGGGAGTATTTTACCCAGGAAGAAGCCATCATTTTATAGGCCCTATGTAATATGAGAGAATTACATATCCTCGGGATACCCTTTGGGTCTTTAATGCAGTGTCTTCCCGTTGCCTTCAGCATTTTCATTCCGTTGTAATGTAGAGGGAATGATCATTGACTTTTGCACAAATACACGATGAATCATAACAATATTTGGGAGTTAATTTCCATATTAATGGTAAGCCAGGATGCTGCAAATTTGAACTGGCCCAGGACTGTAGTGGCTGAGAACATATAATTAAGTGAATGTTACTTAAAAGCAATTGTTATTACCCAGTAATCCGGTATAACTAAATGATAGATTACAGAAAGATATGTACAAACTGGATTAACTACAACTAACTGAATAATGGGATACTCTAAGAATAATTAGAATATTTCAATAAAAACCACTAGCACTATAACAACAATAAGCGATATTTGTGATTCAATATAACATTAAAATTTGCAATAGCAGCTGTAACTGTTATTACTGTAAGCAAGACCAAATGTAATATTATAGAATTAATTAGACAGTAAGTCAAAGTGTAACGGAACTGTATGCCAAATTCCTTGCATGTAAATATTTTGTACAAACACTATGTAATCAACAATTTAAAAATTAATACGTAGAGCCTAATTTAGTCACTAAGATATTAGGCTGTATAAATGAAGGGTAAATAAATAAATAAAAAAAAAATCCGTTGATCATTTCTGATTCTTCCGCCTTTAGGGCCAGTTTCCAACCACAATGGCCAGGTGGTGCCTTGGACCACTCACCGCTCTTCCGCCCTCCATTAGGAGATGTTTCGAAAGCGGTAGGTGACTACTTGAACCTGGACTCTTCAGTCGACAGAGCCTCGTCTGTGTAAACGATGTGTACCACGTGAAAGAGAAGACGAAATGTGGTGCTATAGAAAGATGCTGAAAATTAAGTGAACAGATAAATACGAAATGAACGAGTTTTGGAAATGATTGGTGAGGAATGACGTTTGTGGAAGACTTTTACAGGAAGAAGAGGTAGGATGATAGGTCAGATTTTTAGACATTGAAAATTGGTTAATTTGTTAGTGGAGGGAACAGTTGAAGGTAAGAACTGCCGAGGAAGATAGAAATTAGAATATATGAAGCAGATAATTGAGGTAGTGGGTTGTAAGGAATATGCTGAGATGAAGAGGGTAGCAGAAGAGATGGAGGATTGCATCAAATCCGTCGAGAGACTGATTACAGCAAAAAAAGAAATAATTTGTTTTCATGAGAGGCACATAACTTCATTTGAATGAAAGACGTTCCTCATTGATCGCGATTCGTGCGGCCTGGACAAGGTTTAAAACTAATATTCCGTGGCATAACGTAAGTTTTTAATTTACTTTGCTTTCACTGACGCCATATGTACCTATGGCAGCCGTTCAATCGTTGTAATATGGATTTGATCCACGAAATAGAAAGATATAACAGCTCGTGAAGATTTTAGGTCAAGTTTATACAGCGATACAGGGAATGTATTAATTCGCTTGTAATAGAAGCTTTGATATCTACGGCAATATTAGCGGAGTTTGTGGTTAGGTTGAAATGCAACCTGGACCAGGATGAAAACTTTAGCTTTTTGACACAGCTAGGGCACAAGGAACTGTATTGAGCGTAATTTTATAACAATTAAGCAACAGCAAATAAATGACTTGCCAGAAGACTCCATTCAACCCGTAATTTTGACGGGCTTTGAGGCTATTTAGGCAAATAAAAATATGAGGTACATAAGATGACAGACCAGTTATCTCAGTCGATAGAGAAACAGACTATTTTCGATGGCTAGTATTTTATCTTCCATGATGTGGAGGAATTTTTTAAAGCTGAACTTTCGGACCAGCTCCCTAGATCCAATTAACATTTGTAATCTTAAATTTGGTAGGTTTAATTTCTTCGTTGTTGTTATTAGTGTTTTAGGGCGCGTCGACGACGGGGTCATTAGCGCCCTAACAACAACCAGGCGTGACAATGTGGCAAAATTGCCGTCTCTGTGGCCGACTGTAAAGGGGTCGGCCACAATTTCTTCGAATTTTCCATTTCTTTTTTATGTTTAAATCAACTTAGGATTTAAAGAATTAATCAAGTGTGACACGCTGAAGTTATATGTCTTTTCCGAAATCTTAAGAGTAGGGCCTAGTAAGAATTTTCATTAGAAACATTTACGAAATTTCAGCAAAGTAATGGAACTGTATGACTCTCCTGTGTACACCCAACGTGTAGTTACTTTACATAGTTGCTTCGCTTCATACTACGACACACTGAGATTATTTTTGTAAAAAATCTTGTGTTAATCCTTAAAACTGAGATTCCATTAGCACGTCACATTTTCTGAAGTATGGGAGTGATCCAAAAAATACTCAGCTCCGGTCATAATTGACAATTTTATTAGCAAACTGCGATTTTCTTTTCTTCTTCTGGCTTAATGCTTTGTCGACGTCGAGGTTATTAGAGGCGGGAATGGATGGTGTACAAGGAACGAAAGGAATTCGACCATGGCCTTTTGTAGCAAGCATTTCGGTATTCACCTCGTGTGATTTCGGGAAACCATGGAAGCCCAAATCTGGATGCTCGGAAGTAGATTCTAACCTATTTCCTCCCGAATGGGCCAGAGCGTTAACCCGAATGGGGGCAAGAAACGGTAATGAATTGGGCCATGGGCTATTTTTTTTTTTTTTTTAAAGAACCATCCCGACCTTCGCCTGGAGTAATTTGGGGAAACTGTGGAAAACCCAAATCTGGATGGCCGAACGGGGATTCGAAACCACGTCCTCCCGAAACTACCCTGACGGAAACGAATTGTTATACTCTGTATTCACCTCTTTATTGTTAGGGAACGTGTTGCTGAAAAATGAACATTCACATATCTGTCAGAAGCAAGAAGAAATAATGTGAAACTTATCTTTATCATCCGACAATTAACATTGCTTGATGTAATTTGACTGTGAAACTATAAACTCACGAAAAAACTGTGAAAGTAAATAAATCATTAGGTTCATAAGGAATGTCTAATAGAAATTTCGATTCATCGTGCACTCTCGTAAGGTCTCAAGTTATAGGTGATTTTTCAATCTATGTTGCCCAAAGGTATAAAAATATCCTGTCAACAAATCGGTTAGTGGGGATAAGTGGCTGAGTTAACTTAAAACTGTGTAACAGTTACAACTACGACGTGACTAAAGCGCAAAGGATATTTACAGACATGTACTGGGAACAGTTTAAAAACAGAATATGTGCGTAGGTATTCTCAGTGAAGTGTCATAATGTGTCGTAATATCATGCTTTAACGATTAGTCTATTTGGATGAAGTATTAGTAAAGAAGTGTAAGTCTATAGATGATGAAAAGTGAGTATAATATTTTGAAGAAGCGAGGACGAGGCTAAAGGATGATTTCTTAAATGTTAAGACGTCTAGTAATTTTAGAGGAAGAGTAGGGACTACGTAAATGATGGTGCAAGAAAATCGAGACTAGTGTTTTAACCAAGCCGATTAGGGACTCAACCATAGCAGCTAGAATTTCAGGAAGGAGTTAAAGGGTTTCCGCTTTATAAAATGTCTCAATTTTCGAAATTTTAGGGAATGAGACTCTGTTTCCTTAAAGAGCAATAGATATTAAGTGTTAAATAACAAACAAATTTTCAATTATAACGCTATTCCCAGAACATTTTTTCAGGTGCATTGACTATCCTGAAGGTTTCACAGTAATAAGTTTTCTCAGTATACCCCAATTCATTGCTGAACGTAACTTGGCAGTTCTACCGGTTAAAGTGTACCTACAATTTAAGGTGGAATTCGAAACACGGAGCGTTCTAGCGAACTTCACTTTAACAAAGAAAAGTTCTGTCAGAAGTAACGTTATCTCAGAAACATGTCGAATATTTTGAGAGAAATAGGAGCTTCTATACCCCAAGGCAAACTTAGCTAGCTGACCATTAAATAGACTATTCACAAAATTATACGATAGTCATTAGCCACACTAAAAATAAATTTCTTGCATCATTCCATAAATTCAATGGCCATTATAGCATAGGCTTACGTCCAACGACACCATTGGTTGAAGCCAGGAACATCTTAAATCACGATTAATTGACTTTCGGGTTATGCCGCGTTGTTTATTTCCTTACCTAAGCTTTCGGCTGGTATCCTCCAGCCTTCGTCAGAGATACTGTTTATGTTGACATAGCAACGAGCGCCAAGCATCGCAGAGTAAAAGGCCGCTATCTTCGTTGATGTTATTGGTATTTTTCAAAATTTCTGCTGCCTCTTTCACCCGTCGGGGCAACCACTGGTCTTCTCTCCACAGTAGCCTCGTTTCTTGAAATTTTACTTCATGCCCGGTATTAATAGCATGGCGGACTACGGCGGATTTTTGGCTGTTGTTATATTTTTAGTGGCGGATATGTTCTTTAAGACTCTCCGCCACAGTGCGACCTGTCTCGCCGATATAAACACTGCCACAGCTGCAGGGGATTTCGTAAACACCCATAAGCTGGTGTGGGTGTAATTTGTCTTTTACCTTTGTCAGTGACTGACCAAGTTTGCAGTTAGCCTTATATACTATTCGCACCTCCACCCGCTTTAACAGTTTCCCAATCCGGTCTATGATACCCTGTATGTATGGGAGACAGGCGAATTTTGTTGGCACATTAATATTATGGGATAAGTTGACGTCTCCCATAGGTTTTTTGGGTCTTAAAACCCTCCTGATTTCAGATTCACTATAGCTGTTGGCTTGGAATATTTTTGTAAGTGTCTCCATTTCTTCATTCAGACTTTCCGAGTCACATACTGTCTTAGCTCTTAAGTTGAGTGATGTCAATACGCCTCTCTTCGTTGCCTGATGATGGTGCGACATGGTGTGCAGATACCTATTAGTGTGGGTCGCCTTGCGATACACAGTGTGACCCAAACTTCCATCGCCTCGCTTGTGAACAAGGACATCGAGAAATGGCAGTTGTCCATTTTCTTCCACAACCATAGTGAACTGAATTCTTGGGTGGGAACTATTCAGGTGGTTTAAGAACTCTTGCAAACTCTCCTTACCGTGAGGCCAGATGACAAAGGTGTCATCAACGTAACGGATCCACTTTGTAGGTTTTAGGCGCGCGTTGTTAAGCACCATCATCTCGAATGATTCCATAAAAATGTTGGCGGCTACAGGTGAAAGTGGCGAGCCTATTGCCGCACCTTCAACTTGAGCATAAAGTTGACCACCGTACTGGAACACAGTTGACTTAAGGCAGAACTCTGTCAGGTCAGCCCACTCAGTAGACTTTCCTTGTGCAAGAAGTTTAGCACGTATTACAGAAACGGCTTCGTCTACCGGCACATTAGTGAATAATGAGACAATATCGAAACTCACCATGACATCAGTCTTCTCTAGCGTCAGATCATCAATAATTTGTATAAAGTGAGCTGAGTTCTTTACAGCTGATCTGATATCTTCCGTGAGATGTTTCAGTTTATTGGCAACATACCGCGCAAGTGGATGAGTAGGTGAGTTGACCGCGCTCACAATCGAACGAAAGGGAACCTCTTTTTTGTGCACTTTGGGCAATCCATAGAACCTAGGCATCATGCAATTGTTTCTTTTTAGGTTTTTATTGTCCTCCTGCTCAATCGCTTTGGAGGTGTTAACTCTTCGGGCCACCTCTGTCCTAATCTTCTGTAGTGGGTTTCTGCTTAATGGTTCGTACGTCTTGTCTGCCAGCAAGTTCGTAATCTTATTGTGGTAGTCCAGTGCTTTCATTACTACGGTTGCACACCGCTTGTCAGCTGGGAGAACCACAATATCATCACGTTGCCGTAATACCCGCAAGGCTGATCTTTCTTCGCTAGATAGATTGCTGCGTGGTAGTTTTGCGTGGGCTGTCTCCTGTCGGATGTTATTTGCCTGATCGGGTTCTAACCCCACAATGGCACTCTCAACGCCCACTATGATATCTAAAGTTGGCAAATGTGTGGGTGCGGGGGCAAAATTAAGACCTTTCGATAGCAAAGATGTGGTTGCTTTATCTAGTTCCCCGTCCGTGAGATTTACCACTGTATGGGCCAGTTGCGGAATTTTCGTATGTTATTTTTGTTGTTCTGCCTTGAATTTTTGAAATTTACAAATCTGTGCCTCTCTAGTATAATTCAGCACTTGCAACGCGTAATTCGATGAAACTGAATCCATCGATAGCAGCCTAACTTCTTGTGAAGGTAAATATATATTCTAAATCCATACCGGCTGCATGCAGAACACTGTTTCTTTCAATCAATGCCAAATTTATAAGAGTTTGATTTATTGTACCATTGCAAAAGACGTTAATGAATTAGGTCTATAATCGTTCATTCAGTCTGACCGATTTCCGTCAGTCGAGTCGGTTTGACGAATCTCTGAAGCTTTTAGTTTGTTAACGTCTAGCTAATCAATGCTTTGGTGACCACAGAAGAGCACTCTAAAATCTATAAGACACGTAATAGAGCTGTTTATGGTTTTTGTTTCTAGGAAGCTGAATAAATATAGGATTCATTGAGGTAGCGGTGAATGTGCACTGTATAAACAAAAAAAAACAAAAAATGAATATGCAGAAACTTTACATTAAGTGATCATTTCTCAACTCATAATTTCAATAGTTATAAATAAAAATCATTTGTAATGTTTATTGATTGTTAAGTCATATTCCACAATTTATGATGTTATTTTTGCAAATGTATGTTTAGAAATTTATCCATAAGCACTTATAAATAATTAATTTTGCTGTTGTTGTTTTGCAACGATGACTTTGTACTTTGAAATTAAAACATCAGTTTTCAGGAAATATTAAAAAGATATGCAATTAATAACACTTACAAGCTTTGCATTTTAAAATTGAATTTTTGTACGCCTACGCGCCTTAGAATGCCCTTTAAACACAACGGCTGCAATTTGTATATTGATTGGGTTTTGACATTTTAGTTTCAGGTACTGAAAGCGGTTAGGTAATGTTAGGAACCAACGAGATAAACAGCTATCGAGCAGCAATACATTTGTTATAATTATTGAACTAAACATTAACAAATAGTTTGTGTTTCGGATAATGCTTATTTTTAACAGTTTGGTTGCAGATTGTTAGAGTACCGCTGGCTCTTAATCAATTATTTCAACTTAATCGGTCCACAGGTAATTACTCTGTGGCAACGGTACAATATAATTACTTAATATAACGAAATGGAAGGTTTCTTCCATAAATAAAACTCAACGAAATCACTTTATTTCTCTTTATCAACATGTCGTAACCTTTATGTACGAGACTTCTTTTCAAAAGATTTAAGGAGCTACAGGATTTGAATCTAACGATATTACATTAGACGAAACCGAATTTTCTCTCATTAATCTAATCTCATGAAAATTCGTTCAGGATCGTAAACTTTCGAATATAAAGGAAACTTGTAGACAGTTTGAGAGGTTTCGCAATAACTGAAGTCAAATCTAACAACTCATTATTGTTTAATTTACATTACCACAATTTAAATTTAATTAAAATTGATTGAAATTTCATTGAAGTGACTTAAAACATTTGAAGACTGTAGCTACCCGTATATATATATATATATATATATTGGTACGCAATATTGAATTACTGTGTCTGCCGCTGATATTCCAATAAATACCTTGTACATATACAATGAAAGACAAAATCAATTAACTAATTATTATAAAAATTATTTTAAAAATAATTATCTAACAATTAATTTATTTTTTGTTACTTTAAGTAACTCAGTATTTATAAATAAATAATATTAAGCACTCTACTGCACATACATGATAACTAATTATACATAGTCTGATTAATGGCGGTTAAAAGGTACCATTCCGCCGTTTGTATAAGATTAAAAGATATCTTTTGATAAAATCTGCTGGCATGGAAAACCTGATGGGACAAATCCACCTCGCATATTCTTCACATTCACCATGTTTGGTCACACTGGTGTTCCTTTACATTTTAAATTAATGCCTATGCAGAAGAAATTTCGTCAAACTGAATAGTACGTTTGATCACCGTCACTGCTGATCGATTCCAGGTCTGATCTTAAGACGGGATTGAATTCCATTGTTCTCTTCTTCGTCTTTGGATGGTTTGTTCCCAAGGGCGTAGCCAGGATTTTGTTTAGGGGGGCAGGCAAGAGAAAGCTGATAATATGTATGCTAAAAAAAACTTTTATTAATGTAATACATATATATTGTATTAATTGAATAATTAATTAATATTATTATATTTTAATTAATTATAATTTAATTAATTAGTATATATAATTATACCAATAATAATTTTCGAGCTACTTCATTTGCAATTTTATCACAATTTTCTTGTAAAAGTTTTCTGTGTACACCAAGCAGGTCAGTTGGATCTCTAGAATATTTCCATCTTATTTAACTCTTTCATAAGGTCTAGTTCTTTAAGATTTTCCATTGTCATACCCTTGTCTCAATAGTTTATACCACAGTACGACTTCATAATCAAACAATTTTAACTTGTAGAATTGGCTGAAAACTCGTGATTTTTTTTTTTGATCATGACTTACTTAAACTTTAGCTGGGATGTAGCTAGGGACTGCAATCCAGCAATGCGGGATCCGGCATCATTTGGCAGTCTGGCGGATCCAGCACCTAACTAACCGGATCCGCAATCCGTAAAATGGGGTGAAAACATGTTTCAGTTTTCGTCACCCTTGTCTCCCTGTCGTCACTTTCCGGTCCGACTCGTTCTTTACCGGTTGTATCGCCCCGTTTAACTGTATCCTTCAAGTTGACATTTGACTCACGGCAACAAATGTGTGTTTGTGTTTGTGTTGTGTGCAGTACTGTAATTTGAGTTATGTCGTCCTATGGCAAAACTACCTCCCAGATCGTACACACAGAAAAGATACAACTAGAGATGTTTCTGAGGAGTAAGTAAAAACAATACAAAAAGAAGGTTACAGCTATTGACAGATATTTCTTAATCTAGTGCATAAATGATGTGTTAAAATGTTTTTCTCATAAACTGAACTTCATTGTATTTCAGTTATTTCTTTTCAAAAAGTGGATTTCTATTTCCTAATTCTGCTAATTCTATAAGATCTATGATGACAAAGTTTTCAAATGACATAATTGCTCAGTTTGAATATTTCAAGAAACAATTGCGAATATTTTCGTCGAATGTTTGATGAGTAGACGTCCAAAAAAAAAAAAAAAATCACCTATATTTAAGGCGGGACCACACGCTTGCTAAACCTCGTCAAGCCGTCACAAATTGAAACGTGTTGATAGAGCGTTTAACTTGTGTAGGCTGGCACTTGTGGCTGATCCAATCGAGTGTCTGTTTTTTGGCACAAATCTAAGAAAGTTTGCGGCAAGTGCTTGTAAAGTGCCTACTCGTTTCTGCGGACTTGATACACTTTGTGCACTGACGGCGGACAGACATGCGTTCCTGTTTGTTGTGATAGAAGTGCCGCAGGAAAAATGAGTAATTGGTTCAACAACGATATTTCACATTCCTTGAATGCTAATATTCAAAATCAGCATATCTCTTCCGGCAGAAGTTATCAAGATGGCTCATAAAGAAGCGTGGACACCGAGCGTAGTGGGTGAGCAATTAACGCTCTGGCCTCGCATTCGGCAGGACGCCGGATCGAATCCTCATCCGGGCATTGAGATTTGCAGTTTCCATTGTTTCTCCAAATCACTCTAGACGAATGCCGGGATGCTTCCTTCAGAAAAAGGCCAAATCCGAATTCTTTCCCATTCCTTGCCCCATGTCCTTTCCCGCCTCTAATGACCTCGTTGCTGACAAGGTAAAGCCATAAGCAAAATAAAAAGTCATAAAGTAGCTCATTAAAGTTATTTTCCATAAATTTTCTGCAGTCAAAAAATAATTGATATAGACATTATAATACTGTAAATACAATAATTATTATACTATTTCAATTATAAAACAATAATTTCATATAGGCCCCTAATTATATTAAATGAAATACATACATGAAACTACATACTAAACATAGTTAAATGAATGAAATTATACCTGGAACGGTTTCTATGGATTTTTAACATCCACCATCTTCTTCGCCTTTCTCGTTATATTTTCATTTTCGTTTAAATTTTTATGATAAATATAGGTTAAACAAAAATTTATATCCAACACAACATCGAAGTCCCTCACGCTTTCTTCTCCAAAACATACCAGCGCATTCGCAAGCGTGTGGCTGTCAATGTTCGGCTCCCCAAATTAACCAAGCGTTTGTAAAGGTTTGGAGTTTTCGGCAAGTGCCAAGCGTGTGGACCCGGGGTTATGTTCACCGCAAAGAAACACATTTTAATATCAGCTTGCTTAGAATACAGGGTTCGTGCACCACGGAGCCTTGCATCAGTTTGGTCAAGGAACGATTGACAGGCTTTGGTGTTGCTGTTGAAATTGCTGTTATCGGCAAAAGATCTAATGGAACAAGCGTCATGGAAAACGTTCTGCCTTCGTACCTGCAATTGTACTTTTCACACAGCACACAATTGGCAGTTGTCGATATTTTATACCCTTCCCCCCCAAAAAAAAACCACTGAAAGAAATTGAGAGCATAGAAAAAACTTTCACTCGGACGTAGACCACAAAGACCTGGACGCCACAATTGAAGCAAAAAGCGTGATCGTAGCACTGGATATTCCACATAGGTGTTCCCAGATATGATGATCTCAAAAAAGTGCAGAAAGTTGCTAAGTTTTCAAATTTTTTTTATTTATGACCATTTCAATCAAACCAACGAATGAGGAGGCGGAAAGGGCTTTCTCGGCTGCTGGCTATATATGAAATTCTTTGCAAATAAAGTGATAATTGGATATTTTTAAAGTGATAGAAAGTTCGAGTAACAAATTAATTTGACTATACTAGCAGAGGCAAGTAAGTCTGCAAGCAAAAATGATTAAATTTTAATTTCAAATTAGTGGCTTTGGCATCTACAGAAAATTTATTTTCAGGAAGGTACCCAGCAGCTGGGCTGTAACACAGTATGTAGCAGTATAGGTACGACCACAGAATGAGAAACAACTTGACCGTTGGACCGACCGCACTCATATCCGAGCACCTAGACAAATATACTGTAAAGTCAAGAGTAATAAATATTTTTTCACAAATTAGCTCTTACATATCGACTTTTTCACAATCGCTTGATAGTAATAAACATAAATAAAATACATACGAATGCAGATAATTATAGTTATTAAATAAAAGTCGTACTTTTTGTATGTACTGTATGTAATACTATATTAAAAGCATCGTTAGCCTTACGGAAAATACAAATTAATTACTTTAAAGAACAGATTATTAGCGCGCTCTCTGGTTATATCACAGTATAAACGATCGGATGCGTTGTGTGCGGGTCGAGTCAGCCTGAAATCTATCGATATTTAATCGCAGTTAAGTCTTTGTTCGAGTTGGCTCGCGCGGCACAGCGAAAGTTTGTTGCCATGGATAACAAAAACGGGCCGCCTTTTAATACAATTGTACGGTGACAAATTTTTTTGTGTAATAGCAAATGTGCAGCCTAATCAGACTCAGATGGTATCACCTCCTTCACTACCACAACCGTCACTGAAACTCCAATCAACGAATCTATAGAATCGCCAAATGACAGAATCAACATAATACCTTTTACCTAAGTAAGGAGTAAGTTCTCGTTAAGAATGGCAACAGAAAATTGAATAGCAATAAAAAAATTAGTATTAAACGGTTACCTATCTTTGACCATTCTTTCAGAGCTTCGCATAGTGCGCCAGAAACATCTGTTCAAATAAATGATTGTTTTGACTCTCGAAAAAGGTAATGCAGGTTAGTACACGAGTCTCCAATTACTAGAAATCTTGAAGTCACAGCGTTTATCAGTAACTGAAATGCCTCCCGAAATTGAGTGCACTGGCTCAATTATTTATTTTAGAAACTCTATGATTGTCAATCTCGTAAAATTTGTTAATTATATCCTCGATGGTTTCATATCTAATGTCTTCCATGAGTTTCTCGCCACGCTGTATTCAATTAAAATACAATTTCTATATCCAGCAAATCATTTTTCGTTTAGGTTTCTAGTATACAGTGTGTCGGATCACAGTGAAAGTTGCGGCTATTCGCGCACGTGAAATGTCCACTGTGGCTTCACAAAAAGACAGTGCCTGGATAATCGGTTTGGCGCGCTCGAACATGGGTCGCGCAGCAGCCGCTCATACTCAATACGCAGCTTAGGGACCGTCCATAAACCACGTAGCTCCATTTTGGCCTCCTGTGAACCCCCCTCCCCCTACGTAGCCCAACGTAGCTTTTGTCTCTCCCCCTCCCCCCCAAGCAGCTTTTTCTCATAATGATTCCTGAAGTCATTTTTGTACTGTTTTCTCTTGTCAGGCTATCATAAATTACAAGCGGGGATAATAAAATGACGTAAATAATTATTCACATGCTTCTGTATGTTCTCTATCTTGATATGAATGAAAAGCTAAGTGGCTTGGCTCGGAAATCCCCCCCCCCCTTTTAAGTAGCCCAGCGTAGCTTTCCAGCCAACCCCTCCCCCTCTAGACCGAGCCACGTAGTTTATGCACAACCCCTTTAAGGCCGGTTCACACTGTGCGGTTTTCACCGCAGTAGAATCTTAACCGTCGCCGCCTACAGAATTTGAGGTGTTTACATATTCGGCGGTAGAACTGTTGCTGCTATTACAGCGGTAAAATTTTCGCTGCTATGAAGCTAGCAAAAGATGACGTGGTCCGACGTCAGTACCTTTCTTTTGATGAACTGAGTTTCATTTTGTTAATTTAATTAATTTGGTGTTTATTACTTCGTACTTAAGTTTTAAAATTGTTATTTTGAAGGTTCCATAGCCATAGAATAGGAAAAGAAAAAGCCAAAGGAAAACAGAATATTTGAGGAACGACGACACCAAGTTTTTCAATTATTTTGGGATGTTTATTTCAACAGTTGCTTGCGAAACTTAAGTACGGCATTCAAAGGAGGAATACCCAGTTGATGAATTGTATTTAACGTGTGGAAATGATGGCAATCTCCTTGAAGTAAGCAGATTTCTCATGGGCCTACTATAAATAAACATTTAATTTCATATAATTCCAATCCGCTATATTTATTTTATGTTAATTACGGTGAAAACTTCTTGAGGTGAATATGTATAGATGTACAAGAAAAGTTTGAAAAATACACTATGTCATATAATGGCTAAGACTTACATTCAGTGGCGGATCTACAAATTTTCCGAGTCGGGGAAAAACTTGAGATTGCCGCCCCTTCAAACATGAATTTGCCGCCCGGGGCGGTAAAGAGCTATTCTTTGATTTTGCCGCCCCCTGATAGTTGCCGCTTGGGGCAGTAGAGCTAAAAAAAAAGGTCACCGTCACACGAAATTGCCATTTACCGCTCCTTCAAACATGATTTTGCCGCCCCCCTGAAATTGTCGCCCGGGGCAAGCGCCCCGGTTGACCCCCCCTAGATCCGGCACTGCTTACATTTATTTGTAACTAATACATATACTTCACTGTGTAATCAAATCTCAGTGTTGAGTTTATATTGCTTTTATACTTACAAGCACAATCGACTAGTTAAACTTTTGTGATTAAATTGTAATCTGTTAAGTGTTTTAATAACTATTACTTTACAAAGAAAAATCGAAATTAAATGGCGAAGATGATGCCGAAGTTACTGAACACCTTGTCTCACTGTATTCGTCACTGCTGTGTTAGAAGAAAAGAAGAAGAAGAAAAAAAGAGGAAAAAATGTCGATCCACAGAATTTCGAATGTTGAAAGTTTTCCTTGGCAAATGTCTAAGATAAGAGGACATAGTTATATAGTATTAAACATCAAAATCTTTCTATAAAATGTGATTCAACATTTTTCTTCTAGTTGAAGCTCTAAAAATTTATTTAAATACGTGATCAAAAGTTTGCTATCCAAAGGCATTTTTCCTCATTTTTCATTTAGTCAAAATCATTCCTAATTTCAAGGCACACTTCTTTCCAAGCGTTCCTGGTAGCGTTCCGATCTTTAAAAGAATCTATAGTTTTATCTCTTAAAACTGCTAACGAAATGAGAAGATCAGTATCCATCATCACTTAACATACATTATGATTTTTAAATTCAAAAAATGTTAACTTTAACAGACTGAAAGCGCACAAGCGGTTAAAAAATCGCCGAGTGTGCAAGCGCCTATTTGACCACATGGGCCACTGTCTGGATGGGGCGGTGAAATTACCGTCGAATGTAGTGGCAGCGTACGGCTGCATACCTGCCGTCGACGGCAGCTCTGCCGTGGGTGTAAGCCCAGTGTGTAAGCTCCCATTTGATCCCTCGCGCCACTACTGGAACGACGGCGACGGAAAACTTGCCGCCGCGGCCGAAACCGCCCAGTGTGTAACCGATCTAAGAGTCGTCAGCAACGCCGTACGTGGCCCGTTGTGCTGCCCCGCCCTCGCTAACGTCTGTTTTCCCGCAAATAGCAGTAGAATGTAGGTTTAAATCGAACGAACCGAATTAATTTTTGAAAGTTACTTAACATTGTTTACTCTTCGGTTCGGCAGAACCCTGATCGAGCGCAAACCCGCGTCCAGCTAGGGGGGGGGCAGCTGCCCCCCCCCCCCTGCCCGTACCTGGCTACGCCCTTGGTTGTTCCTCAAACCACTTGATTCTGTAATGTGGAGCTGATTTACACTGTAATTTCGTAGGCTCACTCACCTAGATAGCTATTGGCTGAATTGACGCTGACGTCACCTAAATCTGCCATCACTCGCCTTGCCTTCGGCCGCAAATTAACAGCGTTCAGAGATTTTACTAGATTCGAGATTATGAACCCAAATTAATAGTTAAGCAACTGCGAAGGCATATATTACCAGAATACTTTCATTGAGTTTTGTCTCTCTATCATTTAATTTTAAATTAAATACGTCAGTTCAGGTAAAAATATGTGATACAATTTTACGGCTGAAAAAACGTGGAAACTATTCAATGAAGTTCTTTTTTAATCGCTGCTGCCTAGCTACTCTCACATCATTACATATGCACGTATTTAAAGGTAAACTCGTATGGTCGTAATGACAGGTTTTTTTTTTTTATCGGCTGAGCATGTCACCCCTATCATAGCCGCTCAGCCCAACCCGGAAATCCTACCGGGTACAGGGGACCTACAGTTTAACGTGGAATCCGAACGATGGAAGCGGTCTGACGTACTTCACAGTACACAGCAAGCTGTGCCAGGGGTGAATGACGGGTTATAGCCAACGAAAATCGCCGCTGATAGAGGGATTTCAACCGCGACCATTCGATCTGCAGTCAGATGCCCTAACAACTGAGCCACCAGACTGCTCTATGTAGTACGTATTTACATCGAACATCAAACTTTAGTTATAGCAGATTTCATGTGAAGGTTATTAAAAGTAAAAACGTTGGTGATTTTTTAATAGCATCTTCTGTGCTTTTAACTATGGATGCGTGTACACTGTTGCTGGATCACTTACGTTATTTACTCTACCATCTTTAGATATTGTGGTGTGACAGAGTCACCCACAACGAATTAATTTATATTCAGATTTTTCTTTGTAATATTCAGATTTCGTTATGATATTCAATTATGTAGATCGAAAATATGGTAGATAATAGAAATATTGCATAGGTAATAATTGTATATTCAACCCAGGCAGCCAAAGTCATTATTATTATAATTTAATTTCTGTAGAGCTCAGTGTTCAGTAACATTTGGTTTGGGAACCTGAGAGCTGCCATTTTAACGGTATGGGGCCAGACAAAGTCGTTGAGGCTTCGCGACAGTGAGACGCCTACCCCCGAACAATGCAGGCACGCGCTGGAAAACCCGTTAGGGACAGTGAACTTGCTCCCTCCCTCTGACGTTGGCGCGAGGCCACGAAAAGTGCGCGAACGGCGATAGCGTATGGAAGGGCGCGATAAAAACACGTGACGACGGACTTGTTTCAATGCACCAATCGTGAAAGTCATAAGGGTCCACAGTACTAATTCTAGGGAGTTTGTTACATGTGGAGAGACGACTTTCCGAGGAAGAAGGAAGAAGCCATCTTAAGCGGCACTTGCAGTCCGGACCGACAACCGAGCAGACGTGTTGAAGCCGACACGCTCACATCCAGCCATGAGTGACTGGGTCCGGTCACATTGACTTGTACTTTCTTGCTCAGGAGAGCGGGAAATTATATGGCAAGCCTGTCATAGCCTGAGCGTTATTGTGGAACGTGGCGAAACCACCATCCTGGTTTCGCAGCTGTTGTGGCATTATCTGCTGCACATTTCTTCACGTCGACGCATGGTAAAGTAACGAAGCATACGGTCACATTCCGGTGGGTTTTTTGATAGACTTGTGAACCCTTAAGCGGCCCTGAGACAGACTCTACTAACGTCCTAAATAAATCACTGAGCTAGCTGATTTCATGATTAATTTCAATTTTAGCACCTTGCAGGTTTGTGTTAAATGCAAGACAGTGGTTTTCTTGTTTTTAAACTGGCGCCCATGGGTTTTCCCCTTTCATTGTGAACATTAACATCAATCTGATGGCGTGTGTTGCCGTTTTGATAATATGTTCATTTGTTCTTTGTTGAAATAGTTAATTTCAATTTTATGTTTTCTTTTACCTATGAATGTAACTGTCGGGTATAGCTTGTTTCCTTTGAAATATGATTAACGTAAAGTTAAATGTTACCTGGCATTGTATCATCCTTAAGAATCAATAAATGGGATATTATTTTGTGTCTAATATTCATGGTTCATGGTTCCCTTTAGCTCACCTTTATTATATTTAAAATCAATTTTTAATTATTATGTATTAATAATAATCCCCCCTCCCTTTCTGCTCACGTAACAGCCGTTTAATTGTCAATACAATATTTAGCGAGATTATCTCTGTCCATGTTTAATACTTCTATTATTATTTCTAAATGCCTTCAAACTAAAGAGCTTTTATTCAAATTTTGCAGAGAAACCCTTAGGGGAAAAACACAGGTCAACTTCGTATTTTAGTCAGAACAGGGTATTCTGTCATTATCTTTGATCCGATAAACAGAAACTATTTTAGATCAGTGACTACACCCCATATACATGAAGAAAGTGATTCTGGTTAGGAACAAATGGTGGGTTGGATTTATCAACAGGTAAGATGCTGACATGAAAAATGGTTCAATGTGAGCTTTTGAAAAGATCAACTGAAAATGCGTGCTCTGTAACAGTAGGTAAGGTGTGGGCAGTGAAACTTGTTAATTATTTGTGTGACAGTGCCTATTTGTCAGGGCGGCTCCGCCAGAACACATTTATGAGGCGGAACGGAACGCAATTTTGGGAGGCCGTAAAGAGGCATAATGCCATCTCGTTAGCGTCGCATGCGGTAATCGAATTGCCCGGCCGATTCGTCATTCGGCCGCCGGTGACTGTATTATTAATAAAGTTTCCGCGCAAAAGCCCATATCCCGGTTACGTAATGAAAAGATGAGCAATTTACGCTCTTGTTTACAGTTTGCCAGCAAGTCATACGAAATAAATGATGCGATGTTACCCCCGGTGGCAGGACAGTCCGAAATGGTAAATTAAATTAAAGTGCTTAAGCGAATGTTTAATCGCGGGGCCGGTCGGTCGCCTCTTCGCTTTAATTATAGGCGCTCTGGCTTTAATTAGCTGGGCGTATATTTGGGAACTTATAAAGGTGAGCGGAGCACCGTGTCTTATCCGCCAACTTCCTCGTCTGACTAATGAAAGAGAGCCATATTTCTTGGAAACAGGCGCTCGGTTGAACGAGTCAGCATTTTGTCGTTCTGGCAATGGATGAAGTAGCTGCCAAAAACCCTGCTGGAGAGAAGTAAGCCCATCATAGGTACTGTGAATACTTTTCACTATTTCAGATCGAATACGCAATAAGCTATTGACGTATATAACAGCAGAGAAATAATTTCTGTCTCCGCAAGACAAGATGTGCTAAAAAAAAGGTTATTGTTTTTTTATTTTTTTATGAATAAACAACCATGACACTATATAGATAAGTATATGTAAATATTTCCAACAGCTGGATCGATATAATATTAAAATTGATTGTGATACTTCATAAGCAAGTCTTATTTATAATCGAAAACAAAAAAAAACTGTTTGGCACAAAAACATCTGTTGTTGACAGATATTCAGAATTTTGATCTTCTGAAGATATAACGGAGTACCGTAAATAATTTGAATGATAGTCTACATTACGAAACAATTCTTATTATCTATTTAGAGTTATTTAAGTTTTTTTCTTTCTTCTCTTATTGTTACTTGGTTTTACTGCTGGCTTTTTACTATACAATCAGTAGAACGCATTTGTACCGTTTCATTGAAGTTATTACTGATGTAGACATTCCTGTATATTTGCATTATTAAATTGATCTTTCAACATTAATGTTACCATTTTCCAGGATATGAGTAATATTGACTAGGAAGATTATATTCAGTGACTACAACTGCGTATAAACTATCAAAAAATATCTTGTTTGTATACCTTGCAATACAGTTGTAAAGGGTCTTTCTTCGACCACAATGTTCCTCGAACTATCAAAGCGAAGACGTCGAGAAATGGATATGTAGGGCCTATGTGATATAAAAACCGACCAAACTTTAATATTAGTTTTTAAGGCTTTAGATAGCTCCAGCACCATTTCATTAGTGAGACACTTGGTTGATTCACTACATAGGCTCGTCCTATTTTCGTCTGAGTTGGTTATCATTGCAAATCTCATTACCTTTCCTTCCATACGCTACGATAAGATCCAGTACTGGAAGAAATTGAATTCTTTTCCGCTTCATTGTTTCTAATTTTGTTAATGCGTCGGTTTCTTCATTTCAGTTAACCCCAAGGTGGTGCTTCCCCCCCATATAAAGGAAATTTGCTAATAGGGTGTGGAATGGTACTGCAGCTATTCTGCTACATAACAGAGAAGGTAAACGTTTGCATTGTAATTTTATAACGCACATAATTCTTGTCAGTGTACAAATTTAGGGAAGGGGAAAAAAGTGGAAATTGAAATGGAACAAGGTGAATTTATATCCGTAAGTATTAAAACAACTCCTCAGTAACCATGGACACTATTGTCCCACTGTAGGAGTCACTCTAAATTTACGTTTTAATTACTAATGATGTTTGCAATAAAAACAATGTGTTATTTTGGTAGTGTCTAAGAACTTGTCGCTAAAGTAAACATCAATCGGCAATAAGATTTTCCTCCAACTTCTCTTTGAATTATGATCTCCTATTACCAGTCACTTCATCATTTTCACCTCTCTAATATATCAGTTTCAAGCTTTCATTTACCATTCTGGTTGTTACCCAGCCATTTACCCCCGCTCTATCACTATTTCAACTGCAAATAATAAAATCCTGAAGCGTTCGGGTCTGTTCACTTTACCCTCACCGTAATCTTCATGAAGCTTACAGTAAGCGTATGAACTGTATAGTGAACCCACTATGACTTTCATAAATTACAGGATACTGTCAGCTTGAAGTCTGAAGAATGAGGATATTGGAAACGTGAAATCTTAGGCTTCTGCAACAAGTGATACGCAACTATGTTTATTATTATTTGAGGATAAGCCCATTATTTTTTTTTTTTTTTTTTATTTTTTTTATGGCTTTCGGCGACTAAGCCATTCAGCCAGCTCAATGTGTCTTATGATCTCTTCATGTGAATTTTTTTTTTTTTAGTTTATCCAGTGCGTTTATGCTTCCTATGTATAGACACCACAGGACGGACAGGACATTTACACAGACACACAACACTTAAACATCCATGCCCGCGGCCGGATTCGAACCGGCGACCTTCGGCACGTGGAGCTAGTGCTCTAGCCCCTACGCTACCGAGGCCGGCCGATAAGCCCATTAGGACAGCGTAAAGTGCTCAGAAGCTTTTGTTCGCTTTCCTTTGTTCCCATATTTCCTTCATACGCTTGCTGTGGACTTCTTTTCTCTCATCTGACCATGTTGTTCCAGGTATTTTCTTTGGTCTTCACTCCCGGTCAACTTACCATTCGTGAATTTTAATGTATCTCTGTTTTCGATATCTTTTGGGGCGATTCCTGCTAATTTG
This sequence comes from Vandiemenella viatica, assembly GCA_031002005.1. Taxonomy (NCBI): domain Eukaryota; kingdom Metazoa; phylum Arthropoda; class Insecta; order Orthoptera; family Morabidae; genus Vandiemenella; species Vandiemenella viatica. The sequence goes on along the minus strand of JARYHS010013340.1, from coordinate 31,302 downwards.
AGGTCTTTCTTGATTTCACCAATCCATTTTATTGTATCTGATATTGCTTTACTTCGGTTTTCATAGAATTCAGCTATTTGTCTTGCCAATCTGTTAGGGTTCATTCTATTGATGTGTCCGTAAAATTTTAGTCTGCGTTTCCTAATATCATTGTAAATGTCTGCATACGTAAGATATCCTGATTACTTTGAGTCTGTATTGGTCTCCTATGAGATTTGAGCCCAAAATTTTCTTTATAATTTTAAGTTCCTTTTTTCTCAATATTTTATATATCTAGTATCCTGTTCAAAATGAGTATTTCTGATCCATAGCGACATTCTGGTTTAATAACTGTATTGTAATGTCTCAGTTTTGTGTGCTTAGAGATGCTTTCTTTGTTGTAGATGTTTTGTGTGTGTTAGGCGATAAGCTTTTTCCATCTTTTGGTATTTAATTTCATTAGTTTTTGCTTCGGTTCCATTCTCTTGGATTGTTTCGGTAAGATACTTGAAATATGGGACTCGTATGATTTTCCATATTTTGTCTTCATGTATTCTGGTGTTTTTTTTTTTATTGCAGGTCATAAATTCTGTTTTCTGAAACGAAACCTTCAGATCCACTTTCTCCGCTATTTCTTTCAAGAGTTAGATGTTTTAGGGTTATTGAGATGTCACGGGTTAAGATTGTTAAGTCGTCTGCAAATGCTAGACAATCTATCTTTAATTTTCTTCTGCCTAATATAATTGACTAGTCAATTCCAAGAATTGGTTTTCATTTCCGCCATTTCTGTGACACTTTTTGGAGGACGCTGTTGAACAGTAGCGGAGAGAGTCAGCCTCCTTATCTTACTCCTGTTTTAATAACGAAGGGTTCTGATATTTCCCCGCAGAATTTTATTTTGGACTTTGAATCTGTTAGTGTTTCTTTTATTAAAGAAATATTTCTGGGATCTAAGCCTTGTTCTTTCAATATTTGCAGTAATGACTAACTATCTACTAAGTCATACGCTTTACTAAAATCGAAAAATGTGCAGACTAAACGGATGCTACAAATACAACTATTTTTATTACTAACCACACTACTTGCATGCACGGTTGTAAGCCATTGCCACGGTCATTTAAAATGTAAAATGTTAGGTGACTTATTATTTTCATTTGCCTGCCAGCAAACGGTGGTTCTGTTAAAACCGATGTCTTTTCTTTTTATTCAAAAATGATACTTACTTTCGACGCAACAAATCATTTCAGTCTGATGGTCGGCATTATTACCGTAAACTCAGCCGTAAGTTGTTAGGGGACCGTACACTGAGTGTTTAAGTCCCTTGTAGACGATTCTAATAATCACGTACCTTACTGAGAAAATAAGAGGGTCGAATAAGACAGATATACAATTTCTGTGTGGAATGAATAATCAGGGTGAAGCCAACATGTCGCCAAATTGTACGAAGTAATTTTTTGTATTAAGGTCTCGGGCGGTGGTCGGATCCTGCCAGCGGTTATTCAGCCGGTTGCTACCTGCTGATGTATGAGGCTATACATAACTCACTGCACTGTAATACGGCGGCATCACACTGCGAGGGTGGCGCGCGCCAGAGATATTTCATTACACCGCAAATCCGGCGACTGCCGCGTTACCGCCAGTGGGCAGTGTGCTCAGGCCTCGCACGTTAAAGGACCACTCCCCAGAAGTGATTCTTTCCGGGCGGCCTCATTAGCACTAGGAAAATGGAAAATCAAGACAAACATTCAACCATGGCAAGATTACAGCTCTTGCCACTCCATTTGCTCCCAATTAGTTTACAACGCGTCGGATCAGCCAAAGATATTATACGTCCTTCTCTCAAATTATTCTCAGATATATCATCTACATTGACCATAAGCTCATCGCATTAGGCTTGACCTGTCTTAGTAACTTTTAAGAATTCTCATAATTATCAGGATTTCCTGCGGCATTTTAAAAAATATAATAACTATGCTTAATTTACTATTTTTTTCTTCTTTAACAAATTTTTGTAATTTATAACCAAATGTGTGGTCTTGCAATGTGAAATTTTTTTAAAAATTTACTCTAAATCTACTATTTTGCTTATCTGTTTTAGTCTCACTTGTCACTAGTTGCAAAACTAATTATGCGTAATATTTGTAGTTATTACCTAGGGTTTTTCTTTTTTTTAAGTGACAGTACATTTTCTTTGCAGATTGGAGGAAGAAACACAGACATGTTCATGTTGCTAGGTGTCATGAAGGGGTGGGAGTTTGAAACCGTTTTTTTATGGCTTTACGCCTTGTCGACGTCGAGGTCATTAGAGATGGGATGGGACAAGTGACAAGAAACGGGAAGGAATTCGGCCATGGCCTTTTGATGGTAGCATCACGGCATTCGCCTGGTTTGATTTGTGGAAATCATGGAAAACCCAAATTTGGATGCCCGGTCGGGGATTCGAACCGGCGTAGTCCAGAATTAGAGGCCAGAGCATTAACCGTTCACCCACCACGCTCGGTTTGAAACTGTTTATTGTAGTATTGGATATCAAGAAGATCCTGTAATGTTCCTCCAGTCTGACGAAAGTGACATCCGTCGGCTCATGTCGAATACGGTGAAAGCTTCTTGTTTTGCATCACACAGGTTGTTTGTTACTGGTGTAAGGGAACTGAACGTTATTACAGAGAATTAACTACAAATGAGAGTGTTTTGGACAATTCATGAATCGATTTGTTGTCTCATATGTTTTACGTTGTAATCTACGTTAAGATAGAGGACTGTATAGCAAGAGAATAATGTTCTTATCAAAGTAATGCAGTTTCTAAGCATGGCACTCCGACAATACGGGTGACATTAACTTCATAAATGTTACAGCGTATACCTATCAACCAAAGTTATTCTACTAATGATTGAGCCCCAAGCAAAACGAGCAGCTATTGGCTGTTGAGATTGACTTCACCGTAGTAGCAATCAGAAGCAATGGATGCAGCAATAATTGTGCGGTGCGCGCATCTGTTCGAAACTATGTATCTTACGGATGCCGAAAAAATTAATCAACGAAAATTTGTAACTATTTGAAATTCACTTCCATTTTTGTGTTAGTTTTTTTATGATGCAAGCAATGAAGGGACGAGATTTTCTCTCCTGTGCCGTGGTCGCCTTTTGAGTTTTCCGTTTCTCGTTCATGTGCCATAAACGAATAAACATTGTTGTCCTTACACAGTTTTAAGACTTTCACTGCCACCTTTGTGTACTTCTCAATTATTTTGGCACAAAGTGTTTTAACAACATTCTTTTCTTTTGACATATGATTGCAACCGCAATCTTATTTCTTAAAAGGATGTAGCACTTTTTGTAAATAGAAAATGTCACTACTTTGCAGATATAATTCTTTTCCTAATGTCTTTGCTGTCAGTAAACATTTAACTGGATTTTCCGGAAATATGTTCTTCTCATCTTTCTCTCCATGCTGTGTACTAACTTTTTTTATATTAGTCTTGTTGCTGGAAGTTACCGTCAATTCCTCGTGGTGATTTTGGCTATAGATGTTAAAATTTAAGCAAGTGGCTTCTAGAGTTTTCGTTTTTTCTTCATTGATTCTCAATTGTCTTCTTATTTAGTCAGCAACAATTATTATGGGAAAAGTGCGCGCTTCTTGACGTATGATGTTGATTGGTGGACTACGAATGACATGAGATGTGTCATGGGCATTATAAATCGTTCCGGGAAGATTAAGACAGTACTGTTTATATTTCAAGTCACGAACGTAATCCTCTCGCACAAAATCCTGAGAGCACACAGCTGCTGTTGTTATACCGAACCCGTCCTTACGATGGCATTTTGAATCCATATTTTCCCAAGTTGAATGAAGTATGATACCAATACCTTTTTATTATTGTTGTTATTTGTTATTATTTATTTGTTTGCTGCAATATGTACAGCCGGTGACAACAGATCAAGCATGATAGTATAGATTACACGCTCACCAAAAACATCATGCTCCTATCATGACGTCATACGCAGAATCATCAAAAAAAAAAAAAAAAAAAAATTATTTTGAGATTTCTTGTATATGTATTAACATTATTTTACTGAAAGTACGCTTGATTAGGAATGCAGTGCATCATAATGCGCCTATCAAAAATATGATTGGAAATGAAACTGAAATAGCGTGAGGCTCAAGTCGCTTCGGTTTTTAGTTTTAAGTAGTATCCTTTTTTACAGAAGAAAATCACTCATCTTTGATAAATAGAAATATTTACATATTATCATAGGTTATGACGATGCTGAGGAGTGACGTTTTGGTTTGCTGTGATTGTGTTATGGAAGCAGCCTGAGTTAGTGGTATGTTCCCAGAGCTTTGTCGCTTCCCTGGAAGGCGCCCCTAAACTCCGGTGCGAGGAGATGCATATTAACCTGTGGCGGCGGGGGAGCCACTTGACACACGCAGTTAGCAATCACGGCACCTCGACTGCGGCAAACTGAATTCACTCCCGCTAACGATTGCCGTGACAGCCAAATGATTTCCACGGGTCTTCGTGAATATGGATGACGCGCCGCACCCCCCGAACCTAACTGTCACGCAGGCCTGACAGACACGTGTTGCCCGCTCCACAGTGAATACAGATCACAAATGAACAGGTTAGCGCTACTTTCTGATCACTTCATTTCTTCCTACTGTCACCATATATGCGAAGCATCATTTCTACTGTACATTATGCACGCATGTAGCGTTTAACACACCACCAAACGCACCGCTTTAATTAAACTACAGACTTTCAGGATATCACCAGAATGGTACTATGAATGAACGTTCCAAATATATTTTTTGAGTAGCGTAATCACTCGTACCACACTGGGATATCCACCTGTAAGGTTGTGGAAGATTTGATCCAATTATGCTGCTACAGAATTTATGAGGCCAGAGTATCAGTCACTGTGACTGCGGTCGTTAGGTGGGTTTAAGTGTCTATATAGGAGAAAAAGGTATGGTACTCCATCTCCGATTCAGAAATGCTTGTATCATAAAAATAAAAACCATATTTATATAAACCTTACGAAGTTGCAGGCTGACGCCAAATCTATCCTCTCTAAGAAATAGAATTCAATGATGTCAACCGTATCCACAAATAAAAAGAAACATTTTAGCCCATCTAGGACGCGGGACTCTTTAAATAAATTTCGTGTTTATACATTCAATGGACTATGAGAATGGTCTGAGCTACTCTCAAACTAGAACGTAGATGGAGATGTCAGTGAATACATTTCATAGTCACATATATAACGTACAGACTTTCAGAAATAACATGTCAGTACGTTGACCACAATATTTTTGTGTAATTTTATATTTGTTGGTTTGTGGATAGTGTAAAGAAATTATCATTTCTTTCGACAAACATCCCAAATCCGTTACTCCTTAAGCCTTACTAAAAGCCACCCTTTGTTATCAACGTTAACTTATTCTAGTAAGAGGCACTTGTAATGAATTTCAGGGAACAAAACGGGAATAATTTTCCATTTATCTTATTACAAATGAAATTCATCCATTCATTATGAGTGAGGAACTAAGAAACCCAGCTTGTTACTACAAAAAAAGGAGAGTGATATTCTTATACGTATGATAATTAATACTCGACATACCCAGCATTCAAGTGTCGGATTACTCCTCTATTGCAGGGGTGACCAACCCGCGGCCCCCGGGCCGCATGCGGCCCGCTTTGAACAATTTTCCCGGTCCGCGAGATCCATCACACTTATACAAAATATTTTTTATTTCATTTTTAGTGTTATATATTTCTTTACAATATGCGTTTAGTGTCATTATTATTATAATATCTATTTTTACATGTAAGAATAATAGCAAACACAATAATAATAACTCATTATGCTTCAATTTTTCACTCCAAAAAAATGTCTTTAGTGGGTCTAAACCAAAAAGGGGGTAAAAATAATTTTATATGCATGCATTTCCAAAGTGGCCCGTTAAATAATTTGGGTCGGCCACCCCTGCCCGAAAGCCTGGGATTCACCAAACGCGCAAAGTTTGCAGTCGAGTGGTTTGGCTTGTTGTCTCCACTAACCAAATATTCACAAAATAACTGTTCGTGTGCGAGCATTTGTCATCGTTCCAACTGCTACATGCAGTGTCCAAATGGCTGCGAGAGGAAAAATTATTGCTAGCGCTGCATCTTGTGTAATTATGTCTGTTTTAAGTGAAGAAGAGGACATTATTAAAACAAAAAGAGGGAACCTAAATTTTCGATATCGCATTTTTTAAAACAAGAAATTCCAACCGACTGCTGTATGACTTAAGAACAGTGGTTTAATAAGATAAATACTACTATTTACCTTCTGACAATGAAGCAATGTAATAATAAAAAACATAAAGCAAAATAATTGATAAAATTACACTCCTTTTCATGTGACCATCGATTTCTGTTGTTTAACTTTTTATCTTCTGAATGAGGAGAACAAAGAATTTACTTTCCCCTCAACAACATCAGTAGTGGTTCCCATATCTGTTGTAATTTCGCTACAGACATCGTGCTTTTTGATTTGTTATGGTAATATCTATGACTGCTCTACCATATCTGCGGCTTTGATTTATATGATTCAATTAACAGTAAACACTTCTCACTATCCCAGTCCATAGTTTTATTACTTCTAGATTTTAAAATTGATGTACCGACATCGGCCAGAACACCTGCAAACACCCACAAATCTTTGATCGTGCGCGTTGTTCTCGTCTCCACCGGACAAATTCTGAGTTAGCAAACATTTGAAACGTTTTGCGCGCTTGGTGGATCCCCAACTTAAGACTTGTACACACCAGAACGAAGCAACGCACGAACGGGACCGAGGCGAAGTGAGGCAGAACGTATGTACTTTGTTTTGTACGAACGCAGTTAGCCGAGGCATCGAACGAGACAGGTATACATCCATTCGTTTGTTCTGACGAGTTGTCAGTGCTGTGAAGTTAGAGCGCGGCTAGTGGTCCAATTGCACTTACAGTTGAAATTTCTCGAAAATCAGCTAAGAATTTTAGATTTTTCCAGCGAAGCATTTAAAAACATTAATGTCATTCCGACCTGAAAATTCTTAATTACTTAAATTTAGTTTGGAAACATAAAAAAGTAAACAAAAAATTATTACTTAATAATTGTAAATATTACTCTAAATTCATTTACATAAAATTGAATTAAGCTTTATCGTGTTGTCTTTCTTTTCATTTATATTAAACTAAATTTTTTCAAATACTGAATAATATAGACTAACTCTCTCTCTCTCCTTTGCGAGCCTCGAAGACTTTTTTTTTTTTAAAAAAACTGCTTTACGTCTCTCAACAGCGAGGTCTTTAGAGACGGGAAATGATGGGGGCAAGGAATGGGAAGGAATTCTACCATGGTCTTTTTAAGGAAGCATCCCGGCATTTGCCTGGAGTGATTTGGGAAACCATGGAAAACCCAAATCTGAATGCCCGGACGGTGATTCGAACCGCCGTCCTCCCGAATGCGAGGCCAAAACGCTATCCGTTACACCATCACGGTTTAAATCATTCTCTTTTCCAGTAAGTACACTTAGTTTGCACCAAGAATCGTATATTGTTATCGCATTATGTTAAAGTTTATCATCCTTACACAATATGGAACACCTTTCATACCCTTTAATAAAGAAAATGGCTTTTAAAATGGTCAGAAAAAAAGGGAAAGCTCATAAAAAATTTGTGGTTTTATTTAATTTCAATGCACAATGTACTTAAACGAAGACTGAGTGCCAACGTGACAGTGTGAACGAAGGACGCAGACGCACGACTTGAAATACCCCTCCACAAGCATTGCAACGCATCCCGGTTCGCCACGGATGACGTACGAACCGCCTCGGGTCGTTCGGCGAACGGCCAGAACCTGCTTGCCGAGCGACGGCTACACGTACACACTAGTATTCTCCCGTCGCACACGCCACCACGGGCCGCGGCATACGACTGTATTGCCACGAGCTGTCCCGGCACGGTACACAGAATCACGGGCGGGGGGAAGCCACCTTATTGTGTGTGTTTGCATGACTGGCCGCATACAATTCATCTTAGTTGCCGGCTTCTTAGTTTAGCATACGGTACGAACCGTGAGGCCATCGTAATAGCCGACCAGCGGTGTGCAACAGATAGAAATTTGTCTTAGGAGCATAACAGTAAAAGAAATAAGAGTACAGGCGATGGCCTTATTAGAAATCACGTACGACTTCTTACAGAAAATTTAATTTTCTTTAAATATTTATACTGGTTGTTCTACCCAGATTAGCTGTTAAACACTATACTGCCAATTTATGTTGGTCAGTTCTCTCTAAGTTAGCAATAAATAACATGTTAAATATCTTTCAAAAATTTATTCACAGACATTCAGATACAAGTTTCAGTTTAAACTTGTTTACAACATTTATAGGTCGGAATTAGAATGAAGGCCAGTATTTGTCTTCGATGAATGTGAAGAGCCGCCAATAAACAGCATTCAGGCTGGAGGCCGCTCCTGCTTCTACCCTCAATCCGTTCTGCGACGCTGCCGCCGCAAATGAACCGCATTCAGGATGCTAGCCGCTCCTGCCGTCGAACCGCTCTGCGTCGCTGCCGCCACAAGCGATGACCGCTCCTGGTTCTGCTACCGCCGCTCTCCCTGAAACAGCATGACGTCAGTATGCTCCTCAGTGCGGGTCCGCCCCAATCCCGCCCCCTCTGCGGACCCAAACCCCGCCCCAGCCACCGCGGTGTTCGCAGCTGCCGCGATGCCAGCTGCCGCAGTGGACCCAGCAGCCTGCGGCGGCACGTCCGCTCCCGCAGGGGGCGCAGCCGCGGCAGGGCGCCGCATGCGGTGACTAGCGGCGGCAGATCCGCGGCGAGCTCTTCTGCGGGGCAGTGGCAGGCGGCGGCTGGACCACGGCAAGTACCGCGGTGCGGCGACATGCCGCGGCCGAGTCCCGCTGCAGGAGTGACGTTGCGGCCGCACGGCGCCGCGCCGCAGCTCGTCGCTGGGCTGCAGCACCTTTGGCGGCTGGATCCGTGCGGCAGCCGGCAAACGCGGAAGCAGCAAACACCGCAGGGCTCCAGCCGCGGAAGGAAGAACGGGCAGGCGGGCCGCAATCCCTGCCCCAAAAGTCTCCAGTGAGGCGACGCGCGCTTCAGGCTGAAGACTCGATTAGGCCGAGGTTCCAACGCGTCTGCTCGCTGTCCCGTCCGAGGCTGGAGTACACAGAGGCCGTGTCGGACGCCGCTTTATATACCCTATCGACAATGCGAGGGACCATTTCCGAGGCAACGGGCCATGTCGACAAAGAAACCTTGTGGTTACCGTAGATACGCTGTCACAGCATGCGTCGAAATTTGGTATACTGTTCCAGAGTCGCACGCAGTATTCTGTTAGAACCACAAGTTTAGGCGGTTCACGTCAGAGATAATTTTAAAGATATTTCGTTTTGATCACAGAGAACAGAATCTTATACTTGATCTCATCATTGTAAACGGAGGAACCGCATTGTGTCTAAATTGAAGCGAAGGATTTCAACGTCGCTGAATCTTCAAGTCTCACTTTTCAAGAGAAACAAGACTTCCAACATCCAACGTTATCACCGACATATTAAGGGCAAGTTGGAATCATCGATAAAGAGTGAATTTGGCTGTCACATCAATATGTAAGTCAACTTTCTCATATTATATTCCATTTTTATTTTATTTTTTAAGAAACAGATAGAAACCGGTTCTGTACCCCTCATATCCTCGAAATCTGGATGCCGCAATGGGGATTTGAACCTGCGTCTTCCAGAATTCCAGGTCTGAGCACAACTCTCATTTCATCTAATAGCGATAAAAGCCATCGCATTCCGACCTTCTTGGTGTTAGTGTAAGTTGCTGCTTTAGTTTATTTATTTGAAATTATTCAGACGTATTACAAGTCTCAAAATAAGTGCAGTAAAAAAATCAACACCGTTTGCAATATAGGAGGTGAATTTTGACGCAAGGTTGGGATGTTTCCAAGCTATCTGAATCCGTAGCATGTTTGGATGAAAAACTGATGAATGGTTAAATGATTCAAATCACTGGTATTACGATATAATTTTTTTCGTAGTCAGTTCACTTCTAGCATATTGAAGGTACTTGACCAATCCATCATTTGAAGTATATTGCGAGAATCCGAAAAAACCTGAACAGAGAAAGCTGAGATACATAATTTGGGGATTCTACGATAACCGTGACATCGCAAATTCATGATGATTCTTATGTAACTTGATGAAACAAATGTAATGAAAAGAATAAAAATTTTGATACCTCGCTTAATTCTCGAGATATCATATTTCAAAACCTAGGTGGTTAGGTTAAGATGAGGCCCGGACCAGAAAAAAATTCACTATACGCAAGGAACGGTAGCACTATCATAACCGTGGCGCTGCAATTTGACGATGAATTCTTGTGTAGTTCATTTGGAAATATTATGATATCAGAACCACTGAAATTTGATGATTTTAATGGTTGATTCATATATATCTCGACTAAACAGATCGAAAATAAAGAATATTTTTTATATATATATATCTCGCATAGTTCTCGAGATATCGAATGTTAAAAATCAATTATAGGTATAGTTCCTTGTGATTTTAGTGACGTTTTTCTTCTGGTCTAGGCCGTATTTCAACCCAACCACCGTAGCTAGGTAGAAAACAAAACGCATATTCTGCACGTTCACCGTGTAGTTTCTAGTGACTTCGGTGAATTTTTTTCTGGTCCAGGTTGCATGTCAACCTAACCACCTCGACTTTGAGATGCAATAAAGTATATCTCGAAGTGTCAAAAGATGGTATTCTTTACTTTTGATTTGATATACACCAATCTACCATAAAATTTATCAAATTTTAGTGACTCGGATACAGGAGTTGGAAGGTATGAAAAGGACTGCTAGATTTGTTTCTGGAAATTACCGCAGACCTCAGTGAGTAACCGATATGATAAAAGGATTCATTGCAAGACATGAGGCGGGTGAAGAGAATGCCAAGAGTATACAAAGCATTTTTTGGTGATGTTGCTTGGAAAGATATTGGTGGAAGAATTAAGAGTAGTGCATGGAAGGGAAACGATGACCATGGGAACAAGCTGGCTTCTGATTTCATGCATAAGGGAGTAGGAAAATTTTCTTCTGTGTGTAAATGAGTTAGGGACTGGGATTAATTACCAAGGAAAGTGATAATAATTTACCAAGAACGTTGAAATAATTTGAAATTTGTAAAGGGCAGAAGTAGATGGGTGGGGTAATCTACACTCAAAGGACGTTTATTGCTGTCATCTGATGCAATACTCCATCCCTTCCTATCTTGCACTAACCTTTTCATCTCGACATACCCCTTACACCCTACGTCTTCAATTATCATTTTTGTATATTCTAATCTCTTCCTCTACAGTTATTATCTTCTACTGTTACCTTCACTAACCAATTTATCAAGCCTGCATGTCTCAAAATATGCAAACTTCTTTACTCAACTATCATTACAAAAAATTGTTCGTTTCGTACTTTATCTGTCCACATGATTCTTACCATCCTTCTATGGCACCACATATTCAATGTCTCCCCAATTTTCCTTCTTTCTGATATTCCTAAAATCCATCCCTCGCTACCATTAAGTCCTGTGCTCCACACATAAGGTTTTAAAAAGTTCTTTCTCAATCCCAGATAAATATATGAAACTAAAAGATTCCCATTTTACGAAGGCTCTTCTTGCTATTATAATAAATAATATTAAGAAGAAAGGGATAAATGAATGACCAGGGAACGTGTGCTCCGTCGCAATTAAATTAAATTAAATTCAAAATGTGTTCTGCAACGATCTCTCACTGCCGTATTCCGACACTAGAACCAAGTATGGAGGCACCATGATTTCCCAGTACTTTCCTTTTGTCTTGCCGTTTGTAAGACTAGAAATGGTCATAAGTATTTCTACCCATACTTTCGATAATTTTGCAGCTACACGCCTGGTCGACACAGGGACATTCAGAGAGCTGGAAGAATTATTCGCAATTAATGCGAATAAAACCAGTCTTACGGTATATCCTCAAATTTCTTCAAGTATTCATATTTCTGAGTTGCACGATCATTGTTGGTCGTTTTTTCCGGGGGCGGATAGCACTATAATCTAAGCGGCCGTGACAGACCAGTACTTATCTGCATGTCACGGCCGGCTAGATTAGAGCACGATCCGCCGCCGTAAAAATAGTAAGGACCTATTGTGCATCTTAATCTATTCATGTAGTGTTAGAATGATATAAACGTATCACAGCAATTTTGTGATGTATTCTTAAGCAGCTCGACGAGACAAATAGAAAGTGATATTTTTGTTTGTTGATATCTCACTTATTTAGAATTTTTAAAATTAGTTATAGCTACAGTTCCTTGCGTATTTGGCGATGTTTTCCTTCTGATCCAGACAGCATTTAAACCTAACCACAAACTCTAGGAAGAAAACAAAACAAATATTGCGCATGTGTAACGTGTATTTCCTTGTGGCTTTGGCGATTTATTTTTTTGGTCCAGTTCGCATTCATCCTGACCACTTCAGTTTTGACATACGATATCTGAAGAACTAATCAAAATATCAACAAAAAAAATCATTTTCGATTTGTCTCGTCCAGTTCCAAAAGAATCCATCAACAAATTTAGCTTTGGCGAAATTTTGTTCTGGTTCAGACCGCATTCCGACCTAAAAATTTCTGTTTTCTGATACCATATCTCGATAACAAAGCGCGATATAAAAAAGTTATGCTTCTTTTCGATTTCGTTTTTTTTCCTTCGCGTTATACAAGAATCAATCATTAAATTTAGATTTGGAGAAATTTTTCTTCTAGTCCAGTTCACATTTCGACCAAAAAAAACCCTTCACTTTTGAGATACGATATATCGAGAATTAAACGAGGTAGCAGAAATTTTATTCAACACTTTCGATTCTTTCTTGTCGAATTACTTAATAATCCACCACGAAATTATGGCGCCACGGTTATCGTAGACCCTCGTATGATGTTTCTATAATAACTTAAACAGTGAAGAATCGGCTGTTGACCAGGATAAATGTGAGTCAAATATAAGAAGCGGAAAGACGATAATGAGAAAGGATAGGATAACGAATGAAAACGTTATGGACGCAGGAAAAGAGGAACCATTAGAAGAGATGATAAGCTTGATAAAGGAGTGACATGTTGTAACATATATGCTACGCTACAAGTGTATAGCAAGTAGTTTGTTTTTGTAATTAGTAAGTCTTAGTAAATCAATGGACAATGTAATAATTTGAATACATGTACTCGCTCACTAATTCCACAGACTGTTAATATTGTAATGCCATTGGGTTAAATATCTTTGGTCCGCGGGCGCGGCGAAAAAGCTTAAATAAAAAAAAGTCGCACTGAGATTGTGTGTGGTGATAGCTGCGGCATTTACCTACCTTGGTTTATTAAATATTGGTTATTGTTGGAGTGTATGTATGGTTTTGTTATTTAACACCAAAACAACCAAATGACAGACTGGTTATATGTGGTACAACCTGGCAGGATTAGAAAAAGCATAGGTAGATTGTATCTGGCTTACCCTGCCAAGAAAAAACGGCCATAGCCAGATTATAATGGGAAAAGAAAGATAAAGGAAACGGGAACGAGAGAAATATCAAGAGATACGTCACTGAAAGGAGTGGAGTGTAGCAATGAGCTGAGAACCGCACAAAAGTGATAACAGATTTTTTTTCAATTAAAAAATGTTACATTTATATTACACGAAATTTAGTATTATTCAATAGAAATGTAACTACCATAAGCTATCTATACGCATAAATATGTAAATTAGGTTTTATAATCGATTATCATGCTATGTGATGCTATTTTTTAAAAATACTCCATACTTTTCTTTATATTTTGTTGATTTTTTCGTGGTCCACATCTTGATTTTCACTGTGGACAAGTTATCTTCTAAATTCTCCGTCTTGTTCTGTAGGATGTATGTTCAGTCTGCCAGTAAAGGCCCCTGCCAGGCAGACCTCACACACAACGCGCCTGCACGCCGGGATACATATACGACTCCAAACAGGCGCAGAGACATCAAAACAAACCAGGAAAGCAAATAGAATCATCTAGAAGCTAAGTGGGACTATTTCTTACAGAGGTCGCCGTACTACCACACAACGGAATTCCTGCGCCAGGCCGCCTATATAAGCGTAGCCGGCCGCTCCACTGCCAGTTCCGGCCTGACCGCGGAACCAGCTTCAACTACAGAAGACCACCGGAAGTTCGCGAGAAGTAGAAGCCGTCTCTCTCTACCCCGGATCAGGACCAGGCTAAATTTCTCGACGGTCATCCGCTAACTGTACCACATTTGTTATTGTTTACCAGTGTTTTGTGTACATAGTAATAAACCTCAAGGAACCATTAAGTGTAGTTCACTTCAGTGGCGACGAGGATGGGATAAGAACTCTCGACCATCATGGCTACGCCAGCAGCACCTACGGAATGGCAACAGTTCCTCCAAGGACTTCTACATCAGTTCTTCGAATCTCAGAGACAACTGATTGCGGAAGTCAGGAATCTCCGCCAACCCACGGCCCCGCCTCCGTTCCCAGCATTCAACGACGACGTCGAAGAATGGGAGACCTACGAGAAGCGCATAAAACAACACTTCGCAATTCATCACATATCCAAAGAAGAAGACCAGCGTGCATATTTCCTTTCCTGGAACCAATCAAAGATGTATGTCTTGCTCACCAAACTTCAGCCACAAGACCCCGACACCCTCACCTTCACGACCATCTGTACGACACTGAATGCATACTACAGACGCCGGTACCATGTCGTCGCGGCCCGCGTCGAATTCTATCAATGCCGGAAGAAGCCCGATCAGACGTATCGCCAGTGGGCGGCCGAACTCCAAGGCCTTAGCAGAAAATGTAAGTTTCAAACTCGTTGTTCCCACGAATCCTACGCCGACGACATGGTGCGTGATCACATCATACAGGCTGCACCAGATGCCGCACTCCGGCATGACGCCCTCAAGTTAGAGGACCCATCTCTGGAGCAGGTCATCGAACTTGCCTACAAATTCGAAATATCTACGGCCGCAGATCGCCGCCTGGAGCCCTGGGCGGATGTGGCCGCAATCCGAACCGACGTAGAGGACACACAGGACGTCGCCGCCATCCAGAGCTCCCAGTCGCGCTCCTCGCGACACCACAACCGGGGACCGCTTCCTCAGAAGGACATCGAACCGGCCCGTTCCGGCAGGGGCACCAAGTCTCGGCAGCAGCAGCGGATCCCGCAGCGCCGACGCCGCAGCCCGCTCCGCCTACCCTCCTGCCCCGCCTGTTATTCAGCACATGAGAGGGAAAATTGTCCGGATCGTTGGGCTGAATGCTCACGTTGCGGCAAGGAAGGACACCTGGCGTCCGTCTGCCGCACCAACACCACCAATGCCAATCCCGGCTCTCGCCGCCCAGGGTCTTACCAAGACAGGTTGAGCGGCGCACCTATGGATATCAATCAGGTAGACACTTCCACAGCATCCAAACTTTTTATTGACGTTACGGTCAATGGCAAGCCCCTGCGCCTACAAGTCGACACAGGAGCAGCAGTCTCATTGCTTAATTATACTACTTATGTGCAAATTGGCTCGCCCCCCCTCTCGCCGGCCCCCAAGCGCCTCCTGACATACAACAAACAGGAAATAGCACTCCTGGGACAGTTCACAGCAAACGTCATGTATAAGTCTGTACATCGTTCAGTCCCCTTTTAGTAGTTAACAGTTCTCTCACAGCAGACTTATTTGGACTGGACGCTTTCCGCTTATTCGGATTTTCAATTGAGGATAACATACACCTCGTATCTCAGCATGTTCCTTTTCCTGAAGTGGACGCCCTTTGCACCGAGTTTCAGGACCTGTTCTCACCAGGCGTTGGCTGTGCAAAGGACTTCGAAGCATCACTCCAACTCCGGCCGGACGTACGGCCTCGATACTTCCGGGCACGCCAGGTACCCGTAGCGCTTCAACAACCACTTCAGGAAGAACTTCAACGTCTCCAAGACGAAGGGATCCTCCAGCCGGTGCGGTTCAGCCCCTGGGCCACGCCGTTGGTCATAGTTCAGAAGCCAGGACGCCGCTTACGTCTCTGTGGTGACTTTAAGACCACCGTCAACCCGCATCTGCTGGTAGACGACTATCCACTTCCGAGACCGGACGACCTCTTCCGTAAACTAGCAGGAGGTACCTACTTTACAAAAATTGACCTGGCAGAAGCATACCTTCAAATCCCTTTGGATATCCAGTCCCGACAATACACAGTCATCAACACTCCCTCTGGCCTCTTCCAACTCAACCGGCTCATGTTCGGCTTGGCCAGTGCTCCAGCGATTTTTCAACGGTATCTCGAACAACTTCTCCAGGATATTCCGGGATGCATCAACTATCTCGACGACATAGTCGTCACGGGACCCTCCGCTGCCGAACACATGACCAACCTCCGCCTACTCTTCCTCCGCCTCCGTGCAGCAGGATTAAAATGCAACCTTTCCAAGTGTCAATTTTTTCAACAATCCATTTCCTACCTGGGTCACATCATCGCTCAGGAAGGCATCTCACAAGCATTTTCCTATGTGGACGCTATTTCCAACTTACCTCGGCCTCAGGATCTACATCAGTTGAAATCTTTTTTAGGCAAAATTTCATACTACAGAAAATTTATACCCTCAGCAGCACAAGTGGCAGCACCCCTGTACCACCTCTGTCGCAAGAATGTCCCGTTCCGTTGGACCCCAGCTTGCGAGACCGCATTCCACACCCTTAAACAGCAGCTCAAGTCCGCAGCATGCCTCATGCCATACACTCCAAACCTCCCCTTGATACTTGCCACAGATGCATCCGATTACGGTGTGGGGGCAGTTCTGTCTCATAAATTACCAGATGGCACGGAACGCCCCGTAGCCTACATCTCCAAAGCCCTATCGGCTGCTCAGCTTAAATATTCTCAAATCGAGAAAGAGGCGCTAGCTATTGTTTTTGCCTGCTCCAAATTCTATTCCCTTTTATATGGGATTTCTTTTCATCTCATTACCGACCACAAGCCACTCCTATCACTATTTGATCCGTCCACACGTCTGCCTACCAAAACATCCCACCGCATCCAGCGTTGGGCACTATTCCTGTCCCAGTTCAGATATACCATGCATTTCCGTACCACCTCCAGGCATGCCAATGCAGACGCCTTATCCAGACTACCGCAGGGACCAGACCTTGCCTTCGACAAGTCGGAACTTCTGGTGTTCCAGATCGACGATGACATACAAGAAGCACTGAAGACATTTCCAGTCACGGCCTCAAAAGTCGCGGCAGCCACAGGGGAGGACCCCCTCCTCCGTGTCATCCGACACCACATCCAACACGGGTGGCAAACACGTTCCCCTCCACGCCATCATCAAGACCTCAAGTTCTACTACTCCATCCGCCACCAGCTCTCAGTAGTAGAGGGAGTGCTCCTCCGCACAGAACCAAATTCCACCCCGAGGGTCGTCGTTCCGAGATCCCTACAACCGACAATCCTCCAAACTCTCCACCAAGGACACTGGGGAATTGCCCGCACCAAATCCCTTGCCAGACGCCATGTATTCTGGATCGGCCTTACCACGGATGTCACGAAGATGGTGCGGCGCTGTACCATCTGTGCCCAACAACTGCCCCGCCCCCCTCAAAAGTTCCTTTCCTGGCCGGCACCGTCCGGACCCTGGGAACGCATTCACCTCGACTTCGCTGGCCCATTCCTAGGCCACCAGTGGCTCCTAGTGACGGATGCCTTTTCCCACTTCCCATATGTCGTCCGTTGCTCCACAATCACCACGGAGGTCACCATTTCAGCCCTCACGAAGATCTTTTCCATCGAAGGATTACCATACGCTATCGTCACAGATAACGGACCGCAATTTCGAAGTCGGGAATTCCTATCCTTCTGTACCGCCAACAATATCCAACACCTCCTCACCCCGCCCTTCCACCCCCAATCTAACGGGGAGGCGGAACGGCTAGTCAGAACATTCAAAACCTAAATGACCAAATACACCACAAGTCTCAAACTCGAAGAGGCATTGACACTCTTCCTCAGTTCCTATCGAACCACTCCAGTGGGGGCTAAAAGCCCGGCGGAATTGCTACATGGCCGCCAACCTCGCACTCTCCTCCATCTCCTCTTACCCCCGCCCAAAGTACAGGTAACTTCGGGCCCATTCCGTTTCACCCCGGGCTCCCTAGTCTGGGCCCGCGGGTTTGGCTCCCGGGCCGGTTGGCTTCCGGGGGTCATCCAGCGGCCCCGGGGCCGCCAACTGTTCGACGTCAGCCTGGATGGCCGGATAGTGCGACGCAATCGAAACCAACTACGTCCCCGCTACCCCACGGCACCGTCCTCTTCCACCACGGCACGGCCATCCACTTCTTCCTCTCCTTCCCTGCCACCTCCACCACTCCTGCCGTCTAACCGTTGCTCAGGGACAGTTACAGCGCCACCAACGACGCCACAACCTGTCGGTCGCTCCGACACCCTTCAGCCGCAGCCTCTCGACCACCTGCGGGGACCATCTTCAGCGCCCCCCGTACAGCCCCCGGCCATCGACGCCGACGAACCGATGCCGTTAGCTCCACAAGTACCTCCACCACAACCTGCACCACGACGCAGGTCGGCTCGCATCGCCAGGGGAACAGCTCCGTACTCCCCTGGAGGTAGCCTTCATAGTCTGCTCCAGGGCGCCGCGGCAGACGACCTCGCAGACGACCTCGCAGACGTCGCAGACATCGCTTCCCCCCCTCCCCCCCCGGGAGGGAGGTATGTTCAGTCTGCCAGTAAAGGCCCCTGCCAGGCAGACCTCACACACAACGCGCCTGCACGCCGGGATACATATACGACTCCAAACAGGCGCAGAGACATCAAAACAAACCAGGAAAACAAATAGAATCATCTAGAAGCTAAGTGGGACTATTTCTTACAGAGGTCGCCGTACTACCACACAACGGAATTCCTGCGCCAGGCCGCCTATATAAGCGTAGCCGGCCGCTCCACCGCCAGTTCCGGCCTGACCGCGGAACCAGCTTCAACTACAGAAGACCACCGGAAGTTCGCGAGAAGTAGAAGCCGTCTCTCTCTACCCCGGATCAGGACCAGGCTAAATTTCTCGACGGTCATCCGCTAACTGTACCACATTTGTTATTGTTTACCAGTGTTTTGTGTACATAGTAATAAACCTCAAGGAACCATTAAGTGTAGTTCACTTCAATGTAGAACTGGGTTTGGCCTAGTATCCAAATGCACGCGTTGTGCTTTTCCCGTGGGACTGTCTTATGTCTGGTCGTACTTATAAGCTGATGGTTATATTCATTGGTAAAAGAGATGCCATAGCTTGCTTTGTCCACATCCACATTTGGTATGCCTCGCCACACAGAAAACAATGTAGACGTGAGTCGATATTTCCTCAAAATTCACATTTATCGGTTGCTTTGAAGTGTATTCGAAATAATTTCTCATTGGTTGCAATTGTCTCGTTAATCACTTTATACCATTGAGATTCGGTAGATAGAGGAAGCTAAAGGAAAATGAAGAGCCTTGTGTTGAAAACAGTACCGCAGGGTACCTAAATACTGTCACTGATGATGATGTGATATTTGGGAAAGCAAAGCTATTAACAAAAATATTGATGGCTGGATAGCGATTCGAAGCAGCGCCTTACAGAATGTTATATGTAATTCGATTCTATCACACAATGTCTGTAGGATTCATTGTATCCTTTTCAGCAGTCCTTTAGTCCTCTGATGTAAGCTGAAAATCCCTTCTGGAGTCCCATATATGAGTTCTCATTTGAAGTAAACGATGCGTAATTGTATCATGTGCTCCAGAAACGTACTACTTAGCGTGGTGGGGTAGCGATAATATTCGAATATGCTATTCGGGAAGACGCAACACGAATCCCCGTACGGCCATACATATTTCGGTTTTCCATGGTATTCCTAAATCGCTCCAGGCGCATGCGGGGATGGTTCATTGAATGAGACATGGCAGAATTCCTTTCCGTTCCTAGCCTCCCATCCTTTCATCGCACTGATGACTTGGACGTCAACGGGTCGATTAAAAAAATCACTGTAATTTCGTTCATACCTTTTGAGCTTTCCTTTTATGAGTGGTTACTGGCTTTAAGATTAGTGCGTAAAGGGCGGATCAAGAAAAACAAAGCTAATTTTATGCTGTTTGTGGATTTATAAAAAGCTTTTTATAATGTTAGGTGGAACAGTAACTTCAAAATTTTTAAAAAGTGAGGTGTAAAATATCGATATATAAGAATATAATCTATATAAGAATAAAGGGGCTGCAACAAAAGTAGAAAATCATGAAAGACATGCATCAGTAAAAAGGGTGTGATACTAGGGTTTTAGTAATTCCCATCAATATTCAACTTGTATGTAGAGAAAGCAATAAAAGAAGTGAAGGAAAAAATTGAATGTGGCATTATTATTATTATTATTACTCCGCGATTCACTAAAAGTGTGTGGCGGAGGGTGCATTGCACATATCGAATAGGGTTATGGTTTGGAAGGGTTATAAGGGATATGGCAGGAGGCGCCCATGGGCTATTGTGAGGAACCATCCCCGCATTCGCGTGGAGTGATCCGGGAAAACCATGGAAAACCCAGATCAGGTTGGCTGGAGTGCTTTATCGAAAGCTACTCCTGTCGGATTTTAAGTTTACTCGCCAGGTAAATCCTTTCTATTCCA
This sequence comes from Vandiemenella viatica, assembly GCA_031002005.1. Taxonomy (NCBI): domain Eukaryota; kingdom Metazoa; phylum Arthropoda; class Insecta; order Orthoptera; family Morabidae; genus Vandiemenella; species Vandiemenella viatica. Next base: position 10,536 of record JARYHS010013340.1, on the reverse strand, counting down.
TTCCTTAATCGCTCGTGGGAAAAATGAGTACAGAAATGAATCGGTTCTGGCCCTGATTTCTCTTATCTTATTTTCACGGTCATTTCGAGATATGAATGTTGCTGGTAGCAATATTTGCTGGCTGTCATTCCGAAATACGTCTGTCGTGAATTTTTCAATTATCTTCCGTCGAGAGCAACGCCTTCGGTGTTCCAGGTCTTCCCAACTTAACTCCTTCAACATCGCACTTACGCTTTCCCTCCAACTATATATACCTGTCACGAATCGGGCGGCTCTTCTTTGGACCTTCTCTAAGGACTCCATTAACCCCTTTTGATGGGGACCCCACACAGAACAACAATACTCTAAGTGAGGACGTACTAGTGATTTGTATACAATCGATTTAACTTCCTGAGTGCATTGATTTAAATTGCGACCTAGAAATCGGAGCATACGATTTGCTTTTCCCAATACATTCTCGATATGCACATTCCATGACAAATTATTACTAATTGTTACCCCTAGGTATTTAGCGGAATCCACCATTCTAAGGACAGTGCCATTAATTGTATAATCATAGGTAAATGGTGTCACCTTTTTACTTACACGCATGACTTGGCACTTTTTAGCGTTTAATTCCAACTGCCAATCTTTACACCACGCAATTATTTTCATAATATCGTCTTGTAACAAAGCGCAGTCGTCCTGGGTTTTTATTTCGCGATAAATAATAGCATCATCGGCAAATAATCTTTTCATCCACCCGATTATGTCGCATAGATCATTGATGTATATGAGAAACAACAGAGGCCCTAACACGCTTCCCTGGGGAACTCCAGACCCCACTTCAGTAACTGATGAACGCTCACCGTCGAGAACTACACACTGCGTTCTGCCCTTCAGGAAGTCCGCAACCCAGTCACATATTTGTCTAGATATGCCGTAACCGCGACGTTTCCTAAGTAACCTAGTGTGAGGCACAGTGTCAAAAGCTTTTTTAAAGTCTAATAGAACCAAATCAACCTGGGATTGCTCATCTATAATTCGGCACAAGTCGTGAATTAAAAGTGTAAGTTGTGTTTCGCAGCATCGGCCTTTTCTGAATCCATGTTGATTTGAATTTAAAAGCTCACCTTCATCCAAGAACCGCATGACATTTGAATAGATGATATGTTCTAAAATCCTGCAAAATATTGAAGTTAACGAGATCGGCCTATAATTCTGAGGATCATTAACATTCCCATTTTTAAACACTGGAGTTACGATAGCGGTCTTCCATTCGGCTGGTATTTTTCCTTGATCCAGAGAGACTGTATACAATTTCATCAAATACGGTGCAATTTCCTTTGCGTATCTTGAGTAGAATCTTGTAGGAATACCGTCTGGTCCGGGAGCCTTATTGGTTTTTACATTCATAAGCAGTTTAGTTATTCCCTCAACATCAAGAGCGAGATCATTCATAATTTTGTCGGTACGATTGTTAAATATCGGTATCTCCTCTGAGTTTTCTATCGTGAAAGCCTTTTTAAATATATCATTCAAAATTTCTGCTTTCTCTACGCTTGTTTCTGATAATTCACCATTTTCTTTAATCAGCGACGGCATAACCTTACGAGAGCCTCTTATTACTTTGATATACGACCAGAACTTTTTTGGATTAGTAATAAGATCTTCGGATAAATTCCTGGCTTGGAATTCTTTAAACGCATCGCGCATTGCCTTACGTACTTCCGCACGCAACTGGACTAATTTAGCACGATTAGATGAGTCCCCCGATTTTTTCACCGCGGCATGTAAACGCCTTTGCCTCCTGAGCAAACGTTTCACTTCCTTATTGAACCAAGGGAAGTTATTACTGTCCTTAAAACACTTCTTAGGAACAAACTGGTTTAGTTCTTTTAAATTAAACCAAAGTTCCTCAACATTTGTATTTTGCGTATACGTTTCAAAATTCTTCGCAAAGTGATCAACCATACCCGCATCGTTTGCCTTATCGAAGCAAAAAACGAGTTTCTCTTTGTCATGCTTCAGACTCAGACTAGATTTTAATGTTACCACAACCGCCTTGTGATCACTTATACCGTCTTCTATACAAACTTTATCTACAATATCAGGATTGCTAATTAGAAAAAGATCCAGAATGGACGAGGAATCTTTGTCGCACCGCGTTGGCTCTTCGACCATCTGTTCAAGACATCTTTCTGCAAATGATTCTAGAAACGTTTCGGTAATTAACTTATCTCTTCCACCCAACCTGAACGTGTATGTGTCCCACCTAACCGACGGTAGGTTAAAGTCACCACCCACGATCAATATATGTCCTTGAAATTTTTTGTAAATGTTATTAAGCGACTCTCTGAAGTATTCCGCGTTAGCTAAATCAGAATCCGGAGGTCGATAAAACGACCCGAGTATGAACTTTAAATTTTTACCAATTTTTACCTTGACCCATATTAACTCGCAAAAATTTTCCGCTTCAGTTACGACAGAGCAATTAACGGTTTTACTTACGGCCACGAACACACCCCCGCCCATTGAAACAGTTCTGTCCTTCCGAAAAACATTGAAATGAGGGCCAAATACTTCGCTAGATTCAACTTCAGGCGTCAACCAGCTCTCGGTTCCTAGTATTATATCGACATCATTAGTCGCAACTGAGGCGTGAAAATCCGCTACTTTCCCTCTAATACTCCGACAATTTAGTACCATTATCCTTAGCTGCTTCGTATAGTTATTTGTGGAGTCTAAAATAGCATTTTTCATACTCGCACTCTGACCGTAAACGGGTGAAGTAATTGGAGCTGTAATATTAAAATTATTCGGGCCATCACTACCGGGACCAGCTTCTATGTTATCAGCACATCCTCTTCGATGAAATGAAGGATCCTCGGGCCTCATGCTGTTCCTAAAAAATAATTCATATCAAGACGGTTCCATATTTTTGCAGCCACCTTGGACACCATTCTAGGTGTGTAGTGAACGCCCGACCTGTCAAATGCGTCCCAGCTGGCAGCTATCATCGGACGAAGGTCGACGAAGCCCCAGTTGTTTTTGCGACACAGCTCCTGCAAATTACTATTTAAATTAAAGATCTTCCACCACACAGCCTCCCCACAATCGACACGCGGCACCACACTACAAATTGAAAACTGCAATGAAACTGAATTTTCCCGGGCGGCTTCATACGCCTTTCGGCCCAACTTGTCCATGGATTTAACTATATCTGGAACAGAAACACGACACGAGTCATTAGTGCCAACGTGCGCAGCTACTCTTAACTGACGGCAGTTCGATTCCCTAATCGCTTGTGGAATGGCCTCGATGACACGTGGTACGGTTGCTCCTGAAAGAGAAACTGAATGAACGTTAGTATGAGGATCTGCACCGTTCTTCGTGGCTAATTCCCGTAGCGGTTTCTCCAGCCGTCGCACGTTCGAGCTGCCAATGACCAGTAAACCTTTTCCTGGCAAGGCTCGGGGTCTGCGAGTAAATCTTCGCTGCTGCTCTTCTGGGCCATTCACGCTTGAATCTACAGCCTCCTGTAACACAGAAAACGCGTTGCTTAGTGGCAAGGTATAGTTTTCCCATCGGCTAATTGGGAATTTCGACGCCTTTCTCCGATCCACACGGTGCCAGACGTTTTCTGCAACTGCAACCTGAAAATCCAAACTTGCCGGTTCCACTAAAGTTGACTGCGGAATTTCTTCGACGCACTGCCGCTCCTCGTCTAGGACGCTCCATACCTGCGCTTGAAGAGACGCCATAGTATTAAGAATCTCCTTGAGAACCAGACGCCTACCAAAACACTTTGCACAAGCCATGTCACCTGAAACAGACAAAAACGGAACTACAAATGAATACACAAAAATCGGCGACCGCTACTAACGGCTGCTAACGGTCGTGGCTACTGCTGCTACGGCTGCGGAGGCTCAACTGACTGGCACACTACCTAAAAAGGAAATAATCAAATATAACGACAAAAACTAGCACAATTTAAATCACACACAAAAGTTGGCTACTGCTGCTACGGCTGCGGAGGCTCAACTGATTGGCACACTACCTAAACAGGAAATAATCAAATATAACGACAAAAACTAGCACAATTTAAATTACACACAAAAGTTGGCTACTGCTGCTACGGCTGCGGAGGCTCAACTGACTGGCACACTACCTAAGTGTTTAAGGGGAAAAAAAAATCAGTATGCTACGATTTGATGATGACATTGTCTTGTCACCACAACAGGTTGAGGATACTGACAAGCTATTAAATGTTATGAACAATATACTGATGGAAAATTTTGGACTAAATATAAACCAAAACAAGACAAAGCTGATGAAATGTATCAAAAATGATAATTGTAGATTAAATATCAAAACAATATCGAATAAAATAGCAGAAGTAAATGAATTCTGCTACTTGGGAAGTAAAATTACAACTGATGGGCGAAACAGGAATGACGATAAAAGCTGAATAGCACCAGCCAAAAGAGCCTTCATGAAAAGGAAAATTCTTTTAGTTTCAAATATTGATCTAAGACACAGAACTTTTTAAAACTATGTGAAAAGTATGTGAAATTTTATGATAGCGAAGCACGGACTTCAGGCATAACAGAAAAGAGGAAAATTAAAGCATTTTGAACAGAAGGATGCTGACAATTAAGTAGATAGATTAAGTAGGAAATGAACGTGTTTGTGGAAAAATCTTACAGGCCTAGGCTGAACTGATTTTTACGTGTGGAACTGCTGTTATGTCAGTTTCTATAAGTAACTTTCAGGCCAAACCCGATTTCAGGACAAACTAGTCTGTCCTAGGCTAAACTAGGTTTTCCTAAGAGCGGTGCATCAACTAATTTACCCTTATCGTTGATCGGTAACGTACAAATATAGTATTTGAAGATGGATGTCGCAGAATTTACGAAGAACTTCATAAAACTTTAATTTTTGTTCCAGGTGGCATTTCTACCTAACTACAGCCGCTAGTGGAAACGTAAAACAGTTTAGGTAGATATTAACCTAATACAAACAATATTTGCGCATTTTTGCAGTTTACATAAGCAGCCAAACAGCATTTCGTCCACCATAGTACACGCAGTAAAAATAAATAAAAGGTTAAATATTTTACATTGACAAAGGACACCTTTGACCTCGAACGTTCAGAATCACACGAAAACATGCTTAGAATAACAAGTGATTATAAACATAATAGTGGTGTGTTAAAAACAAATAGAAAAACATGAAAAAGACTCATCCAAATAAATTGTAAAACAACTTGCAAATACATGATTAATGTAGGCAAATTGTTCTGCAGTTGCTTGTTAAAGTAATAAATATTATTTAATGAGTACTGTTATTGATGTTATTTATTTTCGGAAGCGTTTCGCCTCTCGTCGAGGTATCTTCTTTTTTACTGTCACAACCAAACCTCAAAACAGAGATGTGAATAAAAAAGTGTACGCTGAAGATACCTCGACGATAGGCTAAACGCTTCCGAAAATAAATAATATCAGCAACAGTTGCATTGGCATACTCATTAAATAATATTTATTATTTCAACTTGTAAATAGTTTGCAATTAGTGTGTGAATTATGTAGCATAGCTGTGGAAAAATTCTTGTCCTTTGTAATAAAAATGTAGACTGATATCAAACGTGTCATGAAGAAGTAACAAAAAGGACTTGGGAAACTGAACAAACAATCTCGAAATCGAATACATTGACGTAAGAGCTCTTTCTTACTACAATTTGATAATTGCATTTCTAACCTACTTGGTCTCTTGACTCCAGAAAATATCGCATACAACATACCATCACGATCGCAAAATGAGGATAACGTCTTTTAAACATTCATGCGAAAATATTTCTTGGATTAATACTAACTATGGATCGACGTGTTTTAGTATATTTCAGGGGTGGCCAACCCGCGGCCCGCGGGCAGCATGCGACCCGACTTGAATATTTTTTCCGGCCCGCGAGATTTGTCACAGTTTTACAAAACATATTTATTTTATAATAGCCAAAGCAGTGAAAACCAGTGTATTAAAAATTACATTATTTGTGCATCCATATTTTCAAAATTTATTTCATTTATATTTATAAATTTTTATATATCATCTTTAACATGTGCGTTTAGTATCATTATTATTATATTATCTATGTTTACATGTATGAATTATAGTAAACACAATAATAATAACTCATTATGTTTCAATTTTTCACTCCAAAACATGTCTATAGTGGGTCTAAATCTAGTATAGGGATATATAATTTTATATGCGGCCCGCGAAGTTATTACACATTTCCAAAGTGGCCCGCAAGATCATTTGGGTTGGCCACCCCTGCTCTAATGCAACGTATTTAGGAAATATATCCAGAGTACTTTTCCCTTGTTTCCCAGTGATGGAAATGTATGTAATATTACGGTAATAATACAATGTAAAAAATGGCAAAAGGTGATGATGTCCCACAGATCTATCATTCTAGTTTAAAAGACTACATTTCCTACTAAAATTATCATTTGCGATTACTATCAATAAAGCCCAGGGACTGAAAGTAGCAGGGGTACATACTTAGTAAAGATTGTTTTTCCCATGGGTGCCTTTTCAACACCCAAAAACTATATACAGGGCTAGTCAAAACGATTGCAGCGATTTCACGAGTTTTCTTTAGGCTGTCCTATTATAGGCACGATGATGAGGTTTGCTGTTATAAGACAAGTGGCTCTCCAAGTTTCGATTGCACTAAATGCAAGCTTCCCGCGGTGGCCGCTAGAGCGCTAGAGAGCAAGATGGCTGAACGTGAGAAAGCGTACGTTGTTCTGGAATTTCATTCGACTCAGTCTGTGGTAACTGTTCAGCGACACTTTATAACAAAGGTGGGTAAGGATTCTCCGCATGCTAACACCATTAGGCGTTGGCATCAACAGTTTAAGGGCACGGGATGCCTTTGTAAAGGTAAAACAACGAGTCACCCTCGGACCCTCCTGTGTTCTAAGAAACCGTTGAATTTATGCGCGCCAGTTATATTCATAGCCCACAGAAGTCTACTCCTCGAGCGAGCAGGGGATTAGGTATTCCACAGAAGGCCGTTTGGCTACGGAAGCGACTGTGTATGAAGCGTTACAGGTTAGAGTTGCTACAAGCACTGTCACACAATGATGAAGTGCATCGTTTTCAATGTCTAGAACAAGACGAACCATTCGCAGAAAAACTTGTGGTTGATGATGAGGCCTCTTTTCATGTGATTTGAAAAGTGAACAAGCACAATGTGCGCATTTGGGAGACCGAAATCCACCATACTTATGTGCAGCACGTTCGTGACTCTCCAAAAGTTAACGTGTTTTGCGCGATCTCATGAAAGAAACTTTAAGGGCCTTTTTTCTTTAATGAGGTGACGGTCACAGGTAAAATCTATCTGCAAATGTTGCAGAATTGGCTCATGTCACTTCTGGAAGCTGACAGTGAAGATTTCATTTTCCAGCAGGACGGTGCTCCACCCCATTTTTCTCTAATTGTCCGTAATTTCCTAAACACCAGGATTCCAAACAGATGGATTGGTCGTACTGGGGATGCTGATCGTCAGCTGATGTCATGGCCTCCTCGTTCCCTGACTTAACCCCCTGCGACTTCTTTGTTTGGGGTTTCGTAAAAGACACAATGTTCGTGCCACCAGTACCAGTTGATCTGCCAGATCTGCGGGTTCGCATCAGCAATGCATTTGCTCTCATTGACAGAGACATGCTGCATCGGGTATGGGAAGAACTCGATTACAGACTTGATGTGCACATATTAAGCATCTGTAGACACTCAAAAAAAACTTTCACAGATTGTTTATATATCTGTGTAATCTTTTAAGTATATGTCAAATAATAAATCTGTAGTAATTTTCTGAAATCACTGCAGTAATTTTGACTAGCTGTTAGGGTTCTTTATGGTGGTTTAAGAACTGCATTAATTAATTAAAAAATCCACCAAACAGGTTATGTTTGAAGATGTCTGTTTTATTGTGATCCAAACAACAAGTCAGCGATATTCACTAGTATAGGTACAATACAGAGATGCACAGTCGCAAACTCAACTGAATGATTGAAACTCTCTGTAACACTGAATACTGTCAACTAAACTGACTTACTAACTGAATGCTGAATGAATGTCTCTGTCCAGGCGATCTGTTTATATAGTCTTTATCGAAATTACGAGAATTCTTCAAAGGCATCCGCCCGATATTTCTCGATCATTAACAATCACTCAAACAATCTAACCTATTAAAAACAATCGGAATTAATACAAAATTAATTAACAACATTACAAAATGATCAGAAATGGTAATTACAGATACTTAAATACAAAATTATTTACAGAAATCCTTTCAAACGGTAGAAAATTGTCCTGTAGACATCGTAACTTACATTAATACATGTAATTACAAACATTTAAGAAATTCTCTTGCATCATTCGGTTCTTAAACATATTAAATGGCCTTTGAATAATTTTCTTACCTAAAACAAAGTCTATATACACTGATTTACAAGAAATTACAAAACAAACATATCAAATCACTTTCAAGCAAACTTTAGCTAATTACAAATACTTCATACAGTACAATGCCATTCAAAATTCAGGTATTAGGGCTGTTACATAGCCCTGTACTTAGCAAATTACAGTAAAACAAAAAACGTTGTGTCCAAAACGGTATTGACATAAGTTGTCCCCAGAAAGAGACAATTTTAAACCACGAACAAGAATCTGCCGGAGGAACTGTGTTAGGTAGTCCTCCACAGTTAACCCACCTCCCTGTTTGTTACTTCTGTTGAGCATTTTGCAAACAGGTTCTCCTCTTGCTATAGATTCAATGTTAGAATGGCTTCCCAGTCATATTATCCCCACTCCGCGCCTTTGGGACACCTTTCCCGTAACTTCTAACAATAAAATTCTAAGTCCACGCATACGATGTCGCGGATAATAGCCAATCGTAAATGTAGCATCATTTAATGATACCGAGCACATTGTCAGATTCATATTCGTTAAAATTATTTTAGTATTTCCAACTCGGTAAATTCTGTGCAGCACTGTACTGTTGGCCACCCTGCTTGGCGTACGGAGTCCGACACCCCCGCCCAATAGGCGCTCAATCGATTTGTGAGTCGAATTAACCGGTAGCCATTGGTCGCATTGTCGAATTTGAATAATACTGGTTCCAAATTTGTTCGACGCTAGTGGGCAGTGAATGCAAATTCAGATCCCGCAAGGGAGGCACGGAAGCTGTGAAAAAATGTATCGAATTTGTCCTTTTTACTGCTTTCCCCCCCTCTCTCCTGCGTTTGAAATCAGTAAGCGAGACTGCCAACACATCAGATTTCCCGAAGCTCGACAGTATCTCACCAATTTATTTATGGTTGAAAAAATTTATACAGTGTAAGTTATAAAAATCTTTCCCGTTTCAAAGATATATGTAATAAACACAAAGCAAGATGCAATGAAATTTTTTTATTATTATTTGCAAGAACAAAGAATGCAATTTTAATTTACTTGTTATTGAAAATAATATCTTGTAAATGTCTACCTCCATTGTCCAAACACTGACTGAGTCTATCCCGGAAGTTGTCCATGACTTTGCGCATCGTATGCAGAGGAATAGCACTGATTTCTTCAGTGATGGCAGCCTTCAGTTCATCGATAGTTCGGGGATGATGCCCGAACACCTTTTCCTTGAGGTAACACCAGAGAAAAAAATCGCATTAGGTTAAATCAGGCGATCTGGGGGGGGGGGGCATCCATTGTCACCTCGCAAAGAGATAAGATGACTGGGAAACATTTTCTCAGAATTTCTATCGAACGACGCGATGTATGGGCCGTAGCACCATCTTGTAGGAACCAGATGTTTTCATTGTCATAGTCGTGCAATAATTCATCCAATTTCGGTTTAAAAAAATTTTCAAGCATGTAACAATACCAAGCAGAAGTCACTGTTACAGCCTGACCATCTTCTTCAAAAAAGTAGGGACCCCAGACACCAAAAACTGCAACAGCGCACCACACTGTCACTCGAGGGCTGTGGAGTGGTCGTTTGTGAAGGTTCCGAGGGTTATCCTGAGACCAGTATCGGAAATTTTGTTTATTTACAGTTCCGGCCAGGTGAAAATGGGCCTCGTCACTACAGATCAAAATAGAAGACGAGGGATAACCTGCAAAATGTCGCGGCACAATTTTGTTCGCGTGTCTAAGTCTCTTTCAATCAACTCTTGCACTATCTGCCCTATTGTATGGGTCCAGTTTAAGATCTCGATGGAGAATTCTTCTGATACTACTGGTAAATAAACCAAGTGCAACGGCGTGTTTACGAACAGAATGCTGGGGATATTGTTGAATTGAAACCCTCACTCTAGCCACATTTTCCGCTGATGTTGACGTCCTAATTCAGCCTGATGGTTTTCTTTTTAACGCCGAAGATGTCTCTCTCAAATTAGATACCCAATTTCAAATTGCCGGTGCCGTGGGAATGGTATCATGACGACCACAAGCAAAATGTACACGAAACGCACGTTGTGTTTTGATCAAGGATCC
>JARYHS010013339.1:0-24356 GCA_031002005.1 Vandiemenella viatica | reverse complement strand
CGGCTCGAGCAACTTTTTGATAACTGTTACCTATGTGGGATATCCATCTTAGGAGTTATCAACCCACATTGAAATTATACTCTTATTGCCTCCATTAAAACATTAGAACTGCTATCACTATGCAGCAAGATCGCTTCATACACGTTTCATTACTGATTGTAATATAGAACCAATGTTTGAGTAAATATCAAAAGTCTAAAAACAGGACGCGAATATGATGACACTAGAGAAATACTTTTTTCTTTATCATAAGAAAAGCTGCGTAGCGATTGGGAGCAAATAGATAACACTGCAGATTGGCAGATAATTGTAGATTTAGGTTAATATCAAACATAGTGGGGAGTTACAGACGGTTTTGGTAGCTGAATGAGGAATTAATTGCATTCCGCCCAGTACGAGTTATGTAGCACAAATAAATGTTGGTTCTAATGATGACTTTCGTGTTGAAAACTATTAAGAAATCCTTAGTTGCAATACACAAATGGATGTTATCTTTTAAAACTGGAGAAATAAAAGAGACAGAAAAATGTTGAGGATAATCTGGGGAGCATTGATAATGGAAAAGAGGAGTTAGGTACCAGAGGAATAACGATCCATACAAGGAAGAAATGAAAGGATTTCTGACACAATCAGAACGAGGAGAATACGACTTTGTATCTCATGCTAAGGATGTATCACAGCGGACTTTCAAGAAGAATTTTTACTTTACAAGAGTAAGAATGGCAAACAGTGGATCAAAGGAGTAAAGAAAGATATGATAGGGTTGGAAATAACAGAAGATATAATACAAGACAGAGCAACTTTCAGAAAATTGATACAAAATTTCAAGGGTTTCCAGGATAAGGAGAAGAGGGAACGTAATAACAGTTAAACCCAAGAAAGGAGGAAACAGCAAAGTGAAAGGACAAAGAACAATGGGCGTCAACGAAAGAATCATCTAGATGAGTGCACAGGATTTATTTTCGTGGTCCTTAGATGGCCAAAATCGAAGAGCGAAAGGAAATGTAGGTTTACTTGAAGTTAGGCTGTGTGTTAAGAGTTGTAAATCATCGACGCTGTTTATGTGAACTGAAACAAACTAAAAAAATACACGCACATAAATGGATCAAAATGTAACCAAGTCAAACTGCTATTTTATAATGTTACTCTGGTTGGTTTTCTTCACTACTACGCACTTCATTTTTTTTGTGGAGTTTCTGCTTTAATCTCTCTGTAAGATTCGTAGAGGAAACTTTATGAGGCGAAGCCTTTCAACAGCCCCTTGTAATAACATCGCACCGTCTCTGAGACTGTACTAGTGTTGAGCACTGATATTTGAAGCTGTAGTGCATTTGTTTGTACTGCAACTCCAGGTAGGGTACTCCACGGATAGAAAATTCTCGAGTAGGTTGGACTTAACGAGTACCGCGTTTGCTACATAATGAATTGTAACACTACTATACCTTTCAAGCTGTGCGCAAAGACATATACCCTCTGTTAGTCTGTGAATAGTGCCCGGTTTAACCGTTTCATGTGGTCTGTGAGAGCAGAACAAACATTATTTCAGCGTGTTCATTACACGATAACATTTGAGGTAAAAACAAGTATACTTCACTAAGTTCTAGAGGAAAAAAAATATGTTGTTTTCATTTTGCAGCTTTGGCCATTAAAGCAATGTATATTGCTATTTATGTATCAACTAGTTAATAAATGACGATAAATGATGATACAAGGGGTGATCAAATGAAAAGGTATGAAACGACGTAAAAACGTAACAGTTATTTTTTTTATACATATTTCGACATGGGAGAAGGTAGCGAGATATCTCGGGATGCGATTGGAGTCTCTGACTGGGATCGGAGCATGCGCGGGTGCCCGCCTGCGCAGTAGAGAGCAGAGGCTCGTATTAAAAGCGGCGTCCAAATGATTCGGCAGTCCGTATGAGGACAGGATGGCGTACAGGTGGGAAATGTGTACTGTGAGACACTCCGACGCCTACGCAGGTCCATCAAGAACAGAAGACCGGGGCTGCTCACGGAGGTTCTGCTCCATGATAACGCGCGTCCACACGTCTCCAGAGTCACACACATGGAACTGGCCAAGTTCATGTGGGAGACGTTGGACCATCCGCCCTACAGTCCGGACATGTCGCCCTGCGATTTCCATGTGTTTGGTCCACTGAAGAAACACCTGAAAGGGAAGCGCTTCAACTCGGACGACGTACTGAAGGACGCTGTGAAGGTCTGGGTCTCGTCACGGCTACAGGAATTGTGGGAACAAGGAATCCTGCGGCTTGTTCATCTGTGGGATCGTTGTGCTCAGGTCTGTGGTGTATATTTTGAATAAAGTCTACATTTGTAACCACCGTGTCGTTTCGTACCTTTTCATTTGATCACCCCTTGTATAAGAAGATCAAACAGCCTGAAGAAATAGTGACCTGTTAGATTGCATACTGCACTGCTATGATACCAACGCTACGTTCCTCGTCAATTGGAAAGGCCATGTATCACTACGTAAACAATTATGTCTCTTGGCGAGGCCATTCATCAAAATATTGTGCATTTCTTTCGTGTTGAATTTTATATAGTCGCCTCCACCTCCCTCAACATTATCAGATGATGGGGTTACTCTACCTAAACGATAGCTCATGTTATTGTTAGATCGTAAGGTTTAAAACTGATCCAAACAGGTTAACAAACCCCAACGTCCACACACATCAGCGAACGACCAACAAATCTCTCAAGCACTCTCTTTGTATTCTGCTACACGAGTTATTGGTTCTCTCATCGACGGAAGAACCGTCGTAGCTTAATCAGCATTTACTGTGACTCTTGCTGTTTCATAACAACGCTAAGGCAGCCGTTTCTAAATGGTAGGTCGCATGCCGATTCACGAAAAGAAAGTTGCCTGATCGTATCACCATCTCCTGAGAACATATCAAGGACTATTTGCTAGGCCTGAAGTATAAAGAATATCCCCTGCCAACAGCGGCAAAGAATGGTTAAGGACCCATTTACTTAGAATCCGAGACTGAATTCCCAGGTTCAAATGTTGAGTCTATAATTGAACTATAGTGTGTCATTTCACACCAAGATATATACGAGAGAATATCAGTAATGCATATTTGGCTGTCGTTTCGTCTGAAGTATCCGGTTCTAGCAGAAAACGCTGTAAAATTCGTGATGGCATTTGCCACGACCAATAGCTGTGAGCCGGATTTTCGACACTGCTTTTTCTTAATAAAAATAAATGAAAGTCGAACCGGGTATAAAAATTAAGTTATCATCTTTTCCTCCAAAAAATAGATTCACATGTTTCATTACTAATTTAATCTTTATTCAATTTCATTTTTCTAATTAGTTTTGTAATAATTTCAACTAAGACTTTAATAATTATTCATATTAAACGTAAATTAAATTTAATTGACATCCAAATAATGTTTTATTTTACCTAAACATAGAAAGCAGACAATAAGTTTTTACTGGGACACGAAAAAGAACCCTAAAAATAATTGGATGACAGGAAAAGCAAGATTGTAAAATGCCGCACTAAGGGGCCATCCACAAATTACGTCACACGAATTTCATGATTTTTGAACCCACTCCATGTCACAGGTTGTCACATTTGTGTAACCCCCTTTCCCCTGGTGTGACGTCACATATTTTTCAATTTTAAATTTATAAATTAAAACAGTACTTCCAAAATAATATCAACAATAACTCAAACATTTAAGAAAATATAAAAAAACATAAAAATCGAATTAATGATACAAAATTGAGTCATCATGTGTCCATGGATTTTAAACCCATTCCTTGATACCGTTTAATTTGGCATAATAGTAACTTCATTCTTGATTTCGATAGTGCTGGGAACATCCGATGTGTAAACATCATCTTCATCTTCCGCCACGAGCCAAAAAGTGATACAAATTATGCATGTGATGTCACAAAGTTTATGACACGTCCCCCCTCTTGTCACACGATGTCACACTTTGCTGACCCCCCATCCCCCCCCCCCTCAAGGTGTGGCGTAATTTATGGATGGCCCCTAAAGCTAGGGAACTGAATGTCTCAATCTGAAAGATCGTAACAATCTTTCAAACGTTATTCTTGTCAAGCATAAGTTTGAATCGCTAACGGGAGTCTTTTGCATGATAATTATTGAGAATACCCCAGTTGGATATATTGTTGCTTTTGCATCAGATTTGGATCCGCGTTGGTTTCTGTGACAACAATCAGTACTTTCCCCTGTCTCATCAATAGGATTCATGGTTTTGTGATATATTTTCTGTAGGCTGTTTGTTTCATCTGCACAGAGATAATATTAGGCCACAATATAGTACGTGTTATCTTAACCACCTGATCTTTACATTTTTGCAAAAGAAGATAGATCGAAATAGGCCTACATATATATTCTATTTTTAATACCTTAAAGCTTTGCGAGAGTGAATAGCTCAAAATAAACTGAGTTTATTTATTCTTCGTGCCTAACTATGGGCGCTTTAAAGTATACCCTCAAATAATTTTGCAGGTTTGCAAAAATATGAAATTTACACAAATATTGCGTTTTATAAAATTAGAATCTAATCTTAACCTCAATAAGACGATAGTTATACAAGCCAACAGAATTTTTCAAATACATTTTTTAAAACATAACTTACAGTATTAACAAAGTAACTGGATTCGTTGTCTAAACCATACGAAATACCGAAAATTAACTTAAGTATACGGTTAGTGACGTTTTAATCGCGCGTATGAGTTCACATCTTTTTTTTTAGGAAAAATGTTGCCAACGATTTGTTAGATTATGGTTAATTTTATTTTAGCTTGGCTTGTAGGTGAATATAAACTTCACTATAAAGTTATTTTTTAAACTATGTTCTTACTTTTTGTCTTCGTTCTACTTTTTTCTCCTCGGAACACTGAATAACTATTATAAAAGATCCAAACTGTTGTATTTTAGCCATATATTTGTCCAAAATTTAATTTTACTGCAAATATTGGTCACTCATGCCTTGATATCCAATTAATAAAACGTGTTCCCTGAAATTCAGTAGATTTTCGATAACAACAATCAAATAATGAATCTTGTTCGTACTTTCTGTTTTCTCCACGATTTTGTGGAAAGTGTCTTGTCTATTCATTAATGACATTTGATTATTATTTCAACTTTCTTTCTCTTACCTAGCTTCTAATTGTTGGATTTATTTTCACGCATTGTTCATGGTGTAAGATAAGACACAGTCACACCGTCATGAGAGATCCCATCTGGTCTTTACGTTTTTGGCTCTTTAATCACGATTAATATTGGGGGAAATAAGTGAAGATTGACATCAGTTTTAATGCTATGAACTTTTTACTATTTTTGTTATATCGCTTTTGTAGAGAGGTCAAAAACTGAGACAAATGCAATATTCGGCGAATGATTAGGCGAAAGTGTTTAAGAACTCCATCGCTTCAGCTGGTGGGAATGGTTGACTAAGTTTTTAGATACACATATTTTTTTAAATATTTTAATACCCTTGTGTAACAAAACCATCGGAACTGATAGAAGTATTATTAAGCTATTAAATATATATATAAGTTTAAATTAACCGTGAATCAGTGTATTTTTCTTGATTTTGTAGGAATCCCTGTCTTGGTCAATCAACCCCATCTGGGGTTGCAGTCTTCCTTTAATACGTCCACAATTGTTCTGCGACATAAACACACAAACTGTCTCACTCTTGCATTCCAAACGATACCCCCCCCCCCCCACTCACGCACACGTAAACGCACATTAAAATACATACACACACTACGCCTTCTCCACATGTAATACTAAAAATACTACGCAAATTGAATCCAGTTATTATTCGGGTTGGTCTAGCTCGGGGATCGCCAAACTTTTTACCCCGTCGATCCCTTGACGGGATATTTGCCTTCTTATCGACCCCCACAAGTATTTAATAAAAACATTAAATCATTTTTTGACTTCTGATTCCAAGCATTAAGGAGGCCTGAATAACAAGTCAACCAAAGAATTTATAAAATCCAACCAAAAACATTAACAGAAAAACGAGATACTTTCCACTATAATTATAATCTCAAATAATAGGAACAAAACTATGGATAGATGGAATAAATTTCGTATAAAGACGTGCCAGAAAGAACAGATGGTTGTTGTACTGTTTTAACTTGTCACATGTTTCATCATTTACTTCACATTACTTCGCAAACAGACGACAATTGAGAGGTTGAGCTTTACTTTAATTTATTGACCTGACTTTTAGTAGAGCATTCCTATTTCTTTCCTATACAGTTTAATTGATCCTCTTTAGTATTAATCGACTCCCCTGTATTAATCGACCCCAGGAGATCTCTTATCGACCCCAAGGGGTCGGTATCGACCTCTAGCTGCACCGAAACAAATTAGTCAATTGACCCAAGGTACAATTTTTGTGTCTGACCATGTGTAAATATAGCCAATGATGGAGAGTCGATAATAACGCTATGTTATATGAAAAACTACTATTCAATTGTGACCTCGATCAGGAGGAAAGTTATTAAAAAATGTGTTGATATTGTAAAAATGTGCACTAAAATTAAATTTTACTTACATGTTCCTTAAATCAACAAAACGTGTCCGCTCCTAAACTACAAGTGACCTCGATGCACGTGTCGGTCGAATGAGCGGGGCGGGGAAAGCAATTCTCATCCCTGGTCGAATGACGAAACACTTGCATCTCCAACGATTTTTTCTATCATTAGTCTACCTACCCCTACGCAGTCTCAGGTGGGGGCAATATCTCATCCAGCAGGAGTCTCCACGTCGAGTATGACGTCGCCTTAATGCCTTAAACAGAATTTAAGGATAGCTGAATTCAAAGAATGTGTAATGTTTTGTGTGTTAACTGAACGATCCAACCTTCTGTTCGTGTGATTGTCATGCTTATTTCGTTGCGAAAAGGATGCAACAGCGGCACCAGCAATGCCCAAGATTTCCTCTCTAGCTGCTTTTACGACGGAGCGTAATTTCATCTTGCGATCTTGATGACTGAAACAGCAGCTAATTTCAACCGCATGAAGTGAAAGAAGTCCGTTATAATTTCTGCTTATGAAATGCGCGCAGCTCCGCAGGTGTTTTAATCAAGGAGTGAAGGGAAGTTCGCCCTTACAGCCCTGGTAACTGCTTTGCAATAAACACGCTACCGCCAGTAAACTCTGGGTCCGAATTTCTTCCTTTATGCGGCAGTATATTGCAAACATAACTTTAATTTGTAGGACAATAAAGAAACGAATGAATTTATTGCCTCAGTGTTAAATTTAATTTTCATTCTTATGTACCATCCAACGCTCTTTTTAATTTATGAGAATTTAATATAAGTCACTCAGAATAAAATGAACGTTTCTGAAAAAATAAACGCTACTGTTTCTTCTTATAGCAACGATGTTGTTTATTTATTTTGTTCCTTCTTAATTTATCGAAATTATTCTACAAACCTTAAGGATTGTTTGAATTTAGTCACGGAAAAAGTTTCAGGCATTTGAATTATTTCCAGGCACCTTTCCACCGGTTAATCAGTTTTTAGTTTAATTGCATACTTCTTTGGCATATTTTCCTTCTTGTACAGAACGCTTCAGATTATTTCAAAAAGTTATCGTTTTGGACCAGATATGTATGTCTACAGGGTGGTATTTATTTAATGTTTTATACTTCGATTGCTAGATTACCTTTATTACTTGTTATTTTAATATTTATATTTCTTTATATATGTTGTTTCCTCTTATTTAAACAATGTAAGCACTTGACATTTGTGTTGAAACTAACGAGTTACCATGAATATTCTAACGATTACTCCGGCTTGAAAAAACAGATTATAAATGCTTTGAGATAAATCATGCGTAAAAAAATTATGAGCGAGTTCTGGTACTTAAAGGAAGAAATCCCATAGGTAACATGTCTAAAGTAATAGAAATCCACATCATAAACATTAAATTCACAAAAGTTTTTACATAGATTTGCAGAAGATTTATAATCGAGAAAACTGAGACTAATTAATTCGTAAGCTTCGACCCTGCTAACTTGTTCTGGAATTATTCAATTGAACAGGTATAACGAACAATTTTGCCACAGAATTATTTTCGTGGAAACTATGCCTAAACCATACACATGAAGACAAAATTTCAGATACGAAATCCATTTTAGACTGAAAAGAATTTGCTGCGACATGAAATAAAGGACTTATATGATCGGGACAACTTTAACTGTTGTTGGCTTCACAAAAGAAAAATGTTTATAATGGTGGTGTTTCTGGGCCTTCTGCCAACATAATACAAAACATGAGGGATTTCGACTGATTTCATGGAAGCATTATCCTCCCATCTGACAGAAGCACCAGCTGAAAAAATTGAAAACTATTCTGCACTAATGTTAACACTACTGTACTTCCAGAATTTTTAGTTGGGATTGTATTAAAAAAAAAAAAAAAAAAAAAAAAAAAAAAAAAAAAAAAAAAAAAAAAATGCTAAGTGGAACAGAAACTGGCCAAGAAAAGTAGCGTCAGCGTTACGATTTCTGATGGAAGGGCAATTACGTAAGACGAATAAACGACATTAAAGCAATATTTTATCAAAAACGTAATTATAGTGTTATGATTTTTGCTGGGAACCCTGCCGTTTTTTAACGGTCTTCTAAATATCCAACACAGCTGCAAGGGTTAGCTACTCTCGAATTGTTTCATTCTTTTGAAATTGAAGGTTTCCGAACCCTTATTCTGATCTGCCGCTATGCGTGACTAGCAAAAATTGTACTTATAAAATGCCTTATGTGCTTCCGTAGAACATAAGATGCAGTTTGGTTGACTGCAGAGCTTAGTAAGAGAGGTGCATAAGAAAAAAAAACTTACAACGTTGTTTATTACCTGTTTGCGGAGATTAAAGCAGGGAACACTGCGGTTAATACTCGTCAAAACAGTTAGTTCACCTATCTTTGGACTCATTCTGCATTAACAATATTTTAGTGAACCATTTCAATTTGTCACTTCATAAATAACACTGTTTGGTGGTATTCTTCAGTATTTGGAAATAAGGGGGTGTAATGAAATAGCGACAAGTTTGTAGTTAATTCGGGATATAAATGTTTGACTAGACTTCGAATTTGCACATTTTTTATACATGAAATGAACTGAATTCTATGTGTCGTTCTTATTTAGCAGGTTATGTAAAATTTTTGTACTCTGTAAATCTGGCAAAGGAACGAAAATTTCCTTTTGTTAAAAACACGTGGTTATTTACCAACGATTGTAATGAGACAAAAATGTTAATTTTTAGAGGTAATTTATTCAGTGCATAATCATGCACTGTTAAAAACATAATTCCTAATACAAAACCATCTTTACTTGTATAGTACATTAATATTACTGCATTCTGATGAAATACACTTTACTGAAATACCTAAAAGTTTCGTGCTGGTTTTAACCATGTATCACTTGTAACATTATCACCGACCCTCCAGTCATTTTTGTTATTAATTTATTATTATTAATATTGAATTATCTTGCATTTATTAATTAAAAGGGCGCGTGATATATATATATATCTGTGTGTGTGTGTGTCGTGCTGCTTGGAGAAGGTTGTATGGCGCTAGTATTTCCTTTCTGTACACAAGCTAAAATAGCTTGTGAAGTGTATTTGAAACTTGTTTTAATGTAACATTAGTGTTTTAAATTTTTTTCGAGAAACGGTGTTGATTAAATACAGTAGTATTTCGACCAGAAGAGTGAGTTTTTCATTTATAGACGTTGTAATAATAATACCTCTCAATTTTTTTGGTGGCTATATACCAGAAAATCGATATTAAATCTATCAGAGCTAACGGCTTGCAAGTGTTGAGAGGCAAGGATTGGGTTGTTCTCGTCTAAATAACACGCTTTCATCCACTAACTGAGTGGTTTGCTCACAATTGGCTGACCATTTCCAGGGTAATTGGTAGCGCACATTTGGCGACCAGTGTCATTTTATCCCACATTTGGCTTCTAACGTCACTCACTTTTCTGTGGAGAACTAAGTTGTAAGTATTCATTAAAACTTATAAAATAATTACAGGTTGTTCACTGGATCAGCTATAAAGTTCTGCTATTCAAGTACCACAAATTTAACATGAAGAGGATTATAAATTACGTACTACCTTTTTTTCTCACCTAGCGTGGTGGTTGAACGGTTAACGTTCTGGCTTCGCATTCGGGAGGACGCGGGTTCGAATCCCTTTCCGGGCATCCAGATTTAGGTTTTCCATGGTTTCCCCAAATCACTCTAGGCGAATGCCCGGATGTTTCCTTAAAAAAAAAGGCCATGGCCGAATTCCTTCCCGTTCCTTGCCCCCAGTCCCATCCCGCCTCTAATGACCTTAACCGTCAATGAGGCGTAAAGACTTAAATAATAATAATAAAAATTCTCGTATTACTCTGATAGCAGAAAAATGTTGGAAACTGGTGGCCAGGACACGGTAACTTAACAGAACCTCACGTTCCTCTTCAAAAAGTGTCAGCAGGATCATCAATTGACGCGCGGTATAACTACCTTGTCATCGATGATGGATGGAGCCACTGCAGGTGTGAACCTCAGAGTTACACTAAGAGGCCAGAACAAAGAGAAGCGAAATGGCTTTGTAATTAAAACTGTGAAGACAGTCGACTACCTAATTATCTGTCACGCGAGCAGAAGAGAGAAAGATTTCGCGAATCCTAGTTCCTGAAGCAAATGAATAGACATTCAATGCTTTAACGTAATTTAATCGCCAAACTTCCCGATGTCTAAATATATTTTAAATATACGGAAAAGATTCATTCAATTAACCATGAAATATCTAATTTTTTAATTTATTTTTCGTGCAGTACACATACTGATAATCAATAGACTAGTGTTTATATGCATTATTTTTAGCATAATATGTAAATTTATGTAAAAGCAACTCAAATTATAACAAGGCATTTTTTTCTGATGAAAGACGGTGTGAAAAAGAAGCCGGCTCACTTATCTCCAGTATTGGTATAAAGCATCTAGTTGTTAAGTGTTTGTTCAATGTTCCGAGGAGATTCAAATCCACTGTTATCATAAAGGAATCATTGATCGTACTGTAGTTTAAAAAACACTGCAGAACTTTAACTTGCCCTCTGGGTGTTACTTCAACAGAGTAAACCTAAACAATTTGTTAACTGGTGTAAATTTTTAATACTGAAATTTGCTTATTTCGTTGCATTCAAATAGCTGTGTTCTTTCTTCCCTTTCTTCTGCTCTCTGATTCACAACACACACACACACTCATAGTCATCCACACTTGGTGTAACGCTTACGAGTGCTGTCATACTGGGGAAGCAACGGGTTCATCTCCACAATATGTTACAAGGTGGGGGCAGTAGCTTATATAATAAACACCTACGGCAGAATGCTCGATATGGTACACAATTTAACTTTGAAAGTTTGTGTTTTGCTGAAAACCTGTTAAGCTATGTTAATAAATTCTAAAAGCAGTTCTGTTTCGTGTTTTGGCTTTCCTTAGTCCAATCTCTGACACATTATTTTCTCTTGGATATCGTGCTTGCCATTCTTGTTGTTGTAAACGTTTAATTTGTTTACATTACATATACAAAGAATATCTATTTTGCGCCATTAAAAACTTGCATATAAGAAACGTGGATATCACTAGGTGCAAGATATCAGATGGTCTAGTTTAGTATTATGCTGGACACCACTCAGCACACATGCAGACAGATTTTGCAGCTGGTCTTCCAGAACCGTGAATGGACTGTTGGTAACTGGAGTTACATTTGACTCCGATATTTTTCTTGCTTCTCGCTGGGCCGGATGTGCGTCCGTTGTTTTCTGCCTTTTCACGGGACCCTCGTCCCGCGGACTAATGAACGCTCCCGCGCACTCATTGCAGAGAATCGCGCGCGGTTCTATTGTGGACGTGCCAAAATTCATTTTGGCGAGTGCGGGGGAAAAACGCCACGCGAGTGGCCTGCCGCGCGAGGAATCCGGGAAGTGACAGCGGCCATTTTCACAAAAGCCGGAGGGCTTCGAAGCGGAAGTGACGTAGGCCGGACAATGCCAGGCGTCCGCCAATCAGACAACACTTCATTGTTGCTACTGATAGGCCGGCAGAAACAAGGACTGCTGCGAGGCTATTCTCACTAAGAGGAATACCACCTATTGGTCAATCTAATTTGCACCACCAATTACACAATTAGCTTTTTTTCTTTCTTTTCGAACGAAGCAGACGTAATTAGTTGTAGTAATATTGCATTACACAAATTTTACTTGAGGTGATGTTAGTGACGCGATAGATAGATTGCAAATACGGTTATATGGCTTTGGTTGTGTGATCAGGTGTAATGTACGAAATTTACAAGTATCCAATGGACGAAGGGATCGGGTAAGCCTGATTAATACACGCGTATCAGAGTAGGCAGTAAGCAGCAGAGCCAACAGCTAGCTACTATAGTGGACATGAGATCAGTATCTGTATCTTGTTCCGGGAATGTACGCCATTACTGGCCGGAAATATGTGATGTGCGTTTAAGGAAAAATGTCGACACTTTTTTTTCGTAATTTGGTTGCTGTCAGTAAAAAAAAATAGATCCTTCTTTACTCCTGGCGTCATGAGCTGAACATTTTACAAAACCTCAACAAAATCCAGCCCTTAGTTTTTGCGTGAATCTCGTTCAACGCAACAAACAGATAAACGGCCAGAAACTTATTTTTAGTTTCTCTTCCTGACGTTGAATGAAGATGAAAGAAACCACGTTTTAGTGCTGGGTTTATTTGGGATACACAGTGTTCAAAATCCGAAAATCAGTGTAGCAGTTTTTGCCTAAATTGTGGAAGTTGCGTCTCGTAATCAAAGTGTTTCCAGCTGGGTGGCTAGGAAATTATGAAATGCAAGCAGTAACATATAACTGCTACATTGTATGTATAGATATGGATTTTTTCTTATGGCTTTACGCCTCTTCGACAAAGAGGTTATTAGAGGCGGTAAAAGACTGCTGTCAAGGAAGGGGAAGGTTTTCGGCCATGGCCTTTTGAAGTAAGCATCCTGATATTCGTCTGGAGTGATTTGGGGAAACTATGGAAAACCCAAATCTGGATGCCCGGACGGGGATGCGAATCCGTTTCCTCCCGAATGCGAGGCGAGAGCGTTACTGCTCGGTATACAGCTGTTCAAACCCTTTTTTCATGACTCTTTCTCTTACCTAGCGCCGTTTATCCCTCCCAAGCTACACCATGCACTGCCTTTTCTTATAGACGTGTTGTCACTAGAGTGGTAGGTAACCGGTAACAATCTGGGCTGGCATTCGGGAGAATGCGAGCTCGAATCCCGTTTAGGCCATCTAATTTTGGATTTTCCATGTTTTCCCCAAATCACTCCATGCAACAGACGGAATGATTCCTTCAAAAGGCTATCGACGAATTCCTTCTCGTTCTTTGCTTTCAGTCCTTTCGGGCCTCTAATGACCTTGACGTCGACGTGGTGTAATGGCTACATTTGTTGCCTTTAGAATAATGCGCATCGATTCAAGCTCTTCCTTACTTATTATCTTTGGTACTAAAATTATGTACAACATTTTAATATGTTAATATATCTTCATAACATGCAAGTTCTCAGAAATTACTTTACTTTATAACAACGAATACAGCTGCCATAACGCATAATTATTACTCTGATTTATAAATGTGATATTACGATGAAATTTCAGAGGGAAAATGAGTTACAAATTTGAATAGTTTTTTTAAAATATCAATTAGAAACCTGAGGATAATAAATTCTTTCAGAAAATATCGCACGACATTAAATTAGTTGTAACTGTCGATAAGCTGACAATATTGACTACTGAAGTGGCAAATGTGATTACGATAAAAAAAATTACAAATATTTTGCAAACTTTACGAATATATATGTGAAACAATTAATACATTCCTCTAAAACATAGAAAAACGGCAGTGACAGTTCATACGATGATGAAACTACCTACTGAAATTTAGGGAAGCCAAATGTTGGTTGATAATGAATCTCAAGTAAATAAAATACAGTCTTCGGAAATTAGGATTTTAATGTTCGCCAAGGGTTGTAGTGATTTAGGAGAATACCTATGAAAGTATAATATAAAATGAAGGAAATAGAATTAACATTGAAAGAGTAAGAGAATAAAGATCAAGGTAGGCATGAGTACGATACAGACTAGTGTTATTAATGTAAAATTAAAGAATAAGATTCGAAATTACTTGTTTGAGAAAAACACATAAAAATTCTGATGATAATGTGCATTTTACACCACCAGAGAAGTTGAAAAGTTGACGTGAAGCAGCTAATTACATAATATAAAATAAACATTATTTTATGTAGATCAAGCAAAGTTAACATCAGCTAATTGTAATCAGTAAAACAAAATCATCGATTTTGATTTACTGTCCTCTTTACTATTAGTCAGTTAGTAACAAATTTCACATAAATTTCACTATTAGGAGTCACTGCAAATAACGTCTGAGAAAAAGAAACCTGAGCCAGTGGTGTCGATATAAAAACAGATCCTTAATCCTAACACAGTGAAACAGCTTCTGACTATGTTAACACGACTTATTTATGATTATGATCATCACTGTTAAAAATATATGTCACAGACAGAAACGAGTGCCATATTGATAATACAAAAAGGTAAAAGAACTATTCATTATTCAAGGAATTTTATACACCGAAAGTAAAGTTTAAAAACAGATGCGTATATGACTGCTATTACAAGATGCGTGGCAACTAGACCTTGTGGTTGGAGTATTAAGTTTGTCAGTAACATGTTATATCACACTACGGATTTTGCTTAATGGCAATAGCTTTTATAGCTGCACCAAGTATATAAATTCTCTTCATGTATCGTTGTAGTTCCCGCATTTCGTTTATGAATATTTTTAGACCAGCCTCTACCTGTGGATACCATTAGCGAAAAGCTGTGTGGAGCAGAGTGTACTCCGATCTTCATTATCTTAACGAGTCAGAGATTCCTGGAATAATGTAGTCGTTACGTACTGGCCAAGGGATGCTACGGAATGTATTACAGTTCTTTCTACAGAATAAAATTTGCGTATCTCATGCATGAATTTTACGAGCTGGCACCTCCAGGGGAGAAGCTTAAACACAGAACTACCGCAGACGAATACTACGGGTTATAAACAGTATCTTAAATACTGTTTATTTAAATTTGTAGCTTCATCGTGTTTAAAATTACAGCTGGTTGTTTAATGACATGGAAAGAGACTATTTTACTGTAGTGTTCTGTTCTTCTAATTCGGCTCCAGACTACATTGAATGTGACGCGCATTCTGTGATTGACTTTTTTTGGACTTTACGCCTCGTCGACATCGAGGTCATTAAAGGAAAGGAACGGGAAGGAATTATATCATGGCCCTTTGTATCGGCTAATAACTGAAACCATGGAAGGCAGAAATCTGGATGTCCGGACGGCGGGATTTGAACACGCTCCTCGCATTCGGGAGGACGCCGGTTCGAATCCCCGCCCGGGCATCCAGATTTGGGTTTTCCATGGTTTTCCCAATCACTCCAGGCAAATTCCTGGATGCTTCCTTCAAATGGCAATGGCCGAATTCCTTCCCATTCTTTGCCCCCCCCCCAATCCTTTCCCGTCTCTAAAGACCTCGCTGTTAAGAGACGTTAAGCAGTTAAAAAAAAAAAAAAAAAAAAAAAATTGAACACGCTTCCTCAAGAATTCCAGTCCCGAGAGTTACCGCTCGTCCACCACGCTCGGTGATTGACATTCAACGTCTTGACTACCGCGAATATGACCGAACAAAATGTGAACAACCAAAATGGCAAACGCTGAATGAAAAAAAAGGCCACTCAGGGAAAATAATGTCTATCCGATTTATTCTTTATGGATCAACTTAATGAAGCTTCTACATCAATATATGTTATCATCAGAATCTTCGGAGAACTGTAAGTACAAAAGGCGGATTGAAAATTCGAGGAAAAGATCACGGATAATGCGTCATTCTACAGAAACACATTCAAATGAAGTATACACCTGAAACAATAAGCAATCCACATAGCTCACACAATTATATCTGATCACTTCTTTATGATCGCCGAAGCAAATGTTGTACTACGAGTACGAAGGAAACTGAAGAAATTTTTTGAGTATAGCGAAATAGCTTTAATGGTGACAACATCAATGACATACTTCATCTACGGCATTCCTGTTGAGTTCACCTTATGGAAGGGCAACCGTAACTACAACGGAAATAAAGCTTGGAGATTTCTGTGTTACATTCTGTGTCTAATTCTTTCTGTCTTTTATGTCCTTTTATTTCCTAATGAAGTCCTAATAGGACTAATTGCCAATAAGAAAACCAATGCTCAAAGAATTTCTTCCGACTATCGTTCCTTTCTTTGTAGAGAGACGACCGTGGGTCATTATGTGTTTGTGCCGAAAACCTCCTGGAAATTCAGGAATATTTCATCAAATTGTCAGTACCTTACATCATCTCCTAAGAAAATCCAGCAGATGAATTTCAAACTGCGTGTTCTCCAATATTACTTTAATTAGGCTGTTACGTTTGAGTAGATGAAGTGTTCCACAACGCAGCTGATGAGAAATATTAGAGATATCAAAAGGTCACTTTGTAACTCGTTTAATAAAGAAGTCCTTCAGTTTTATCAGATGGTAGTGTACTCTTTTCTAGTCTTAATATTTGTGATAGATATAAGTAAAGATAGGCATCACTTTAATTGGTTATTTGGAAAAAAATTATGGAACATACTATGTTCATCGAATATTCCGTACATGCAATGATGTATATTTAAGAACTTCAATTATAGCAAGAAAGCCTGTAGCTACATTTTTTTAACTTATTTCAGCACAATCTATTATAATAAGTACCTAAAATAAGAGAAAATAAGTATTAAAACTTGCCCGATACTAATTTTACGGCTTTTATTTTTTAAACTACATGCAAACTGGATCAGTGATTTTACGTTGTAAGTGTAATAAATTTCACACCAAGAGAAAAAGACATTTTGTATCTTATAGTATAGACAACTACGTTTTAGATGTCACTTATTTGCTTCAGCATCTACATAAACAAATCACTGACGATATAATTTAGTAAAACAGGAAATAAATTGATGGTAACGGATAAAACGTTGGTGCTGAGATCGTTTTTTCTCCTCGTCGACGTCGAGGTCATTAGGAGCTGGAAAGGACTGGGAGGGGGCAAGGAATGCGAATGACCTTTTTGAAGGAACCAACCTGGCATTGCGCTGAGACCGTGAACAGTGAAATAAATTTGACTCTTAGAGTTGAAAGTATAGCTTCAAAACAAGTAATTTTCTGAATTGAATAACTTGTTGTGAGATACATAGGGTTTGATCCGTGATGGCTATGTATGTATCCGTATGATAATTGCATATTAGATTATTTTCAAGAACTGTTTCTCTTCTCCAAGTGCACGCTGTTGACGGTGTCAGAGTGCAGAGTGGTAACCAGTGTTCTTGCAGACCTTGACTTGAGAGTCAACCAACCCTTCTCTGTGTAAGCTAAAGCACACAATACTTAACGGGATTAGGCGCATTACCGGCCGGTAAGGGCCAATACGGAGAGGAGGACCAACTTGGTAATGAGCAGTGAGCGGGAGGGGTGGAGGCCAGGGGAGCATCTGAAATGGGGTGAGGGGGATCGCATTCACGATTTGGACCATACATGAAAGTATTTAAAAAGCTATTGATCGAAAGAGTTTTACGAACCGTTACTTGTTGGAGTTTTCTATTTTAAAAGTACACACAAAGCTGTTTCTCATGTTGAATATAAAAGTTTAACAATCCATGAGTTGATTAATTTTCTGAAACTAACGTTCTGTGAGGAAGATTAAAAAAAATCCTATAATCTTTATCTGTTTTTATTACTTACTTGATAACTTTAGCGAAAATTAATTATATTCATATCAGTCTATTTTAACGGAAACTTGTTGCATTGAAAATAGTTTACGTAACTAGATCTGAAAAAAAACAATTCAAAGCAAACCACTTGCCGAAAATCCACTAGATATCAGTTAAAAATAAAACAACTCGAACAATGAGATAGTAACTTCAGTTACCACAGTTAAATTGTCAAATTATAATGGCTGGGTATAATCTGATCAGACTAAAAATGGAGTTGATGATGTAAAATATAAATTCTCTTATTTGTTTAAGAACAGTAACATAAGCAAAGAAAGAAGATGAAGCAGAAAACGAATTCAAGACTAAATACAATTGCATCAGAGATTGAGAGGGATGAAGAGAAATTTGTTATTTAGAAAACTAAAACAGATAAACAAATAAAATATATTTCAGCGATGGCAGAAAGTTTGTTATTCAAAACGATAATGCTTCTGGTATGAAAAACTTACTTACAAAAAGAACCATTCTAAACTACGTGTATGGACACCATTTTGGTTTTTATGAAGACCAGAAAGAAGAAATTCTAGAGAAATGGAAATGTTGGAAAATCTGGCATATTTTTCTCATTTCGTAAATTATTGTTGTAGAAAGGATTTTACGAAATAATCGTTAAAATGAAGAGGCAGTATGGTGCTTCACTTAATGGATAGTATAATCTGGTTAAGGGAGCGTCCACAAATTACGTGGCTTGGTCTAAAGGGGAGGGAGGGGTTGGGTACAAAGCTATGTCGGGCTACGTGAGAAGGGGGAGTTAGAGCCGAGCCATGTAGCTTTTCAATTATATCATTTGTCACAGTTAAAATAAGGTACAGTACACACAACACCACGTGGATGTTTATTTCCTTCATTTAATTATCTCCGTATGTAATTTGAATCATTCCCTGGTAATGTAGAAAGAAAGGTGAGAGAATTGCAGAAAAATTAAATAAAAACTGCTGCTGTACTTTTTTTTTTACCCGGTTGATAAAGTTTGTTCCATTTAATCAATTAACAATGAGGAATGAGATCAGGAGAATGTTTTTAGTGACACTTCAAGAAGAAAAGAATTCCTGACTGTGCCTGAGAAAGAGGTTTTTCCCAATAATTGATCATTTGCAGGAGTGCCAACATTTCATTCAGAATATTTATTATTATAGAAAAGTACATAACACAAATTTCGGTTGTGTTCATTATATACGCAATAAGTTTAACGATGGTCTGTTAAGAGAAAACAGTGCAAAATGGCTTCTGGAATTGATAGGAATAAAAGCTACGCACCACACGGGACGCGGGGAACGGGAGGGGGGTGGGGGGGGGGACGTTGAGGCAAAAATTATGTGAAGCTACGTGGTGGAAGGGGGCGGTTCAAGAGAGGCCAAAATTGTGCTAAGTAGTTTATGGACGCTCCCTAATTGTTGTAAAATAACAGGTGAAGGAAAGAACTGTGGATTAATAATATTTCACTTGACTCTTAAGTCTGTGTTAGATTGGTTCCCAAACTGCCAGACTATTTAATTGCATTGTTCCCTTTTTTACTCTTATTCTTTAACGTTGCGAGATTCGTTTCAGTTGTTCATGATACTATAAGCATTCCTATAATCAAACATACCATCAATATTCACACTGTTCTCACTAATTATCCTCTTAGCAGGTGTCATTGTTCCTTAAATGTTTTATTATGAAAGGGAAGGAGGCATGATCATTATTTTTCATTGCCAGAGAACAAATACCCGCTTAAATAGAAGAGATTGTCGGAAGCTAGGTATTTCAGGATTTTTGTCGGTTTCAGAAATCGGAGATGACAAAAAAGGGTCTTACCAGTTTTCACTCTCAGATTATTTTCTAAATGTAACATGAATCCAATTCACAATGATTTCCCGTGCCACCATTGCAGCTTTTTCCTCTCTAAAAAGAATTAAGAATAATTCGGGCAAAGCCAAAAATTGTTTTAAGACGTAAAGAAACACTGCGGTATTCAGCGCCTAAGAAACCTGGCGCGGGTGCAGATATGTCTTCCTTGATGCCAGCGCTGTATTCACTGCGCGCATTCGGTCGCAGCTGGCGGAGTGATATTGGTGGACGCGGGCGGCCTGTATCGGCCCTCGAATTAGCAGACATAGGCCCCGCCGTTAGCTTGGCCCCTGTTTACTGAGCTGAATATAAATGGCTCATAATCGCCGAGGGCCTAAGACCCCGGCAACAGTCGAACGTTTGTTGAGGATACGATTCCTCCAGTTTGTCATCTCTTCACAACGTTCCGCTAGTTACAGGGAGCAGACAGGTGGACATGTCACCATCTTATATTGTCTGTCCCTGTTTTACAATTTCAACAAGGATGTTTTCTCCCCTTCTGCTGGTACATCAAAATACCTTGTAATAGAACAAAGATTGGGGTTTATAAAATATGTACATATTTGGAACAGTTTTGTTTGCAATCAGTTGTACAAAACCTCGAATATTAATTAACTACTGGATACTTACTTACAACTACAGATGATTATATAGACAATTTCACTGTAATAATCATACATACTTACCCACTTATGATTATTTTTCATTAAAATAATGTTCAGTTGAAATAATTGTCAAGCAGAAACACTTCAATATTTGTTCAAAATAATGTGGATTTTGTACCTTTATATTTTAGAAGGACATTATACGTAACAACTGAAAATATTATTGACATTCTGTTCCAGAGATGTGACAATAACGAGAAACTGTGTACCCGTATGTATTCATTACTCAAGCAAACAGTACTCGTAACATTATTCGCTACTTTTGGTACAATCGAGCGCTAACATGAAGTATTTTATCGAGTCGCGCCGCGAACGGGACGACTCTGTTACCATCGTATTGTTTCGTTTTTCGTTACTTTTGACACAATCGAGAACTAGTGTGAAGTATCGCATCGAGTCGCGTCGTACACGGGTTACGGGATGAGTTCGTTCGTACTTTGTGCAGTTTAAGTAAATTGTTCATTTAGCAAGTTATGTTTAGGTAAAATTTGCACTGTAAAATAAGATAGAAGCTAGTTATCGCATTTTAGAATAAACGCATTTCATAAATGTATAAAATCTCAAGTTATCTATCGAAAATATTCTATTTACAAATTATTCCCTGTAAATTTAAATGTTAAATGAAAGCAAAACTGTAAAATAACTCTTTATGCTAACAGAATTACTTAACTCGTTAAAAATATCAACTGTTAATAGTAAATAATATTAATTATATTAAAATAATGTACTGGCAACATGTTTGTGCTAACACATTTTCCTGTGTGAAGAAACGAATTCAAATTAAAATTCCCAGAAATACGCGACACAGGATGTTCAAATGTCCATTTTCTCATTCAGATTAATTCAGTCGCTAGGCAAACCGTTCCAGTTCCCGCATAATGCTTCTTATTTGATCGTTTATCGAATCAAACCGACATACATACGACAAAGGGGAGTACCGAAATGAATTTGGGAGTAACCTTTCGGTACTTCGAGTCAGGTGATGTATTCGTTACTCAGTAACGAATACATACGGTTTTTCTACAGTTCTATCCTGTTCTACTAATTGTGAACTATATACTTTGTTAGTGAAATTTACATGACTAATATTGTAAGTCTGTAATCAAAGTTTTTATCACTCAGCTACTAAAGAAAAAAGATCCTGTGAAAACTATCATGCCATGGAAAGCGTACCTACGTCCTTAATCTAAAATATAAACACAGAATTCTGTAATAATTTATGGAGGAAACTGTAATTTAGGTGTACTATCTCCATCATTTCTCCGTTTTAACTCAGATCGAATCCAGTTTATGCTATCGTGTTACATTTTCTAACACATAGTTTTCTTATAGTCAGTGTTACTGGATTTTTACCTTCAACCAGTGTTTTAATTCTGATAGTCTTCATACCTCCTGCTAATTAAAACAATGAAAAAGAATTTCTAAAACTGTTGTATCTATAGAAATTCATATTCGGAGCATAAAAATATTAGGTACTTAAACCGAACGTCACCATTTTTACAGTGAAATATCGTTGTCTGATAACTGCTTTATAAATTATTTCTACTAAATACATAGAGATTACTTAGCAAGTACTGTTGTTGCCTTTCTACCAGATTGAATGCTTCAGAATTTGCGTTGACAATCCTCTTGGATAAGAATGGTTTCGTTACCAGTCGTGGGCTCAATAAACATTTCCAAAAATGTATACTCGAAACAGGATACGTAAGTATCAGTCTACCATTAAATGGTAAACACTCAGGGACACGAAGTTTCGTTTTTCAATTTGTTCAGTTGATATAGTATTAATTATAGTGTAGCTCATTGCCGTACCCAGGCAATCGTCATTAATATATGGTAATATATGGTAATGCCTTGAAGATTGAATCGTTGTGATTCATCATAACGCTTCACATATTGTGTAGTGACCCTGCCAGCTGATTAATAAGAGCCGACAGGGTTAACTTCCACTAGAGCCGTTAATAAGGGTCGATCATAGGAGACCAACCATAGTTTTGATACGAATATCTGCTGTAGGTCTCTACTGCAACACCTCACAGGTTATTGTGCACAGTACATACAGATATTAAGATGGACATGGAGGTCAAACTACTGTAATTAGCAGTTGCACATTTACACATTTACATGAGCAATGACTGGTGACGTAGGTGAATATTTACATTGTTTAATTGTCTTTGAAACAAAACATTATAGATAGGGCCAAGGACTAGGCAAGCATGTATTGATAATCTCCCTGAAGACTGTACCCACATAACCATGACCAATTGCTTGACCCTCTAACTGTCCGCACCCAGCTATCGCAGCAGAGCCCACCTTTTAGTAGCAGACGCCAGGCAGCATCTTCTTCTCTGCAACAGCCACCTTGGCGGCGCCGACGACGACGCTCCCGGCGTCGATGTGCTACGTTGAAAGACTTTCGTTAGAGAGACAGACAGACCCCTGCCCCCATGGTTAAATAGATACTTCCACTTCCTATCAGCACTGTGTGGAGAGGACAATAATCCTTGCTAACCTGCTGTATAAAGTCACTTTACCAGCTCTCAGTAATGACATGCGCTTGGCAACTGGCGACTTAGGACTTACTGATATACGTGCTACTTCTCAGGTCATAGCTCCTATTGCCTTAACTATTTCATGCTCGCCCACCCTGGATGCTGTCTTAAATATGAAGTATTTCAGTAAGTACCTAGATCACTACAATTGAATATCTAATAGTCAGACTTTTTCATTGGCTTTTCTTGTTGCCTTTATAAACTATTATCTTGTTTTATACAGTTTCAGGAATTGGTCAAAAACATTTTTAATATTGGATATGGCCAATAAAAACATATATATCAGGTGCTACAGAAGAATGCTGAAAATTAAGTGGACAGACAAAGTAAGATATTGAACGAGTTTTGGAAATGATGGGCGAGAAACGAAGTTTTGTAGAAGAAGCTTACAGAAAGAAGAGACACGCTGGTAGGTCATATTTTGAGACATGCTGGATTGGTTAATTTGTTAGTGGAGGGAACAGTCGAAGGTAAGAACTGTAGAGGAAGACAGAGATTAGAATATATGAAACAGATAATTGAGGACGTGGGCTGTAAGGGGTATGTAGAAATGAAGAGGTTAGCACAGGATAGGAAGGGATGGAGGATTGCATCAAACCAGTCGAAAGACTACGACAGCAAAAAAAAAATCATTGCGTGTATTGTATAGCTGGAAACCAGTTTAGATATAAAACAGCCAAGCGGAACTTCAGATTCGTTTGTGTGGATACGTGTATTTGCTCACGGTATCCACGCCCGGGCCTCTGTTCTGTGGTCTGACACAAAGGCCGTCTTAGATCAGGATTAAATCCGAGCCGGGCTAACACACTTACCCCACCCTAGCCGACTCCACACTAACTCACAGGAGACGACAGCAAATGGATGGAAATTTAAATTAATTCCTGCAGGGTCATGTAATTGGTCGTGTGTCCAGTTGCACCTGAACCCACCCTGGCCACTGTGGTTGCACTGCATTAGGACTTCAGGCATAGTAATTGCCTTTCTTCAGTGACTGGATTAAAAACCAATTTTTGTTCCTTCAGAACCCAGACTTGTAACACAAAACATGCAAACTGCTTCATGAATATACGTTAAATTCACATGCATTCTAGCCATGGATCTAAAATGAAGACTTTATACTGATATCACCATTCCCTCTTTTTGATTTGATCATTCATATATTAAGCACTAACATGATTTTAGTTTGGTGTTAGAGGAGTTTAAGCCAAGGACAGACTCGGTATTTAAGCAGATTACATTTTTTTTTTTTTTTTGATATGCTATACGGTTCTCTTCAACATCTTAATAAAGAAAATTATCATGGTATTCTCCTGATCTCCAGAAACGATGGAAGGCCTGAACAGTATTG